>ML685849.1:375512-442980 GCA_007922175.1 Pelusios castaneus | reverse complement strand
CCCCCCCACCGGTGGCTTCCCAGGGCCGCGGTAGGGTCCTCCGGCCTCCTGCGCCCGGCGCCCGGCAGGGTCCTCCTGCGCTCGGCCTCTGAGCTGGCCCTCCCCGCCCCCAGGGTGGGACAGGCAGGCTCAGGCTTGGATCAGGAGCGCGGGCCTGCCTGCCTGCCCCACGCGGCCGGGCCAGAGGGGTGGCTGCGGCAGCGGGGGGCTCCCGGGCTCCCACCCGCTGACCGCCTCCTTCCTGGCCTGGGGCCGGGGCCGGGATAATCCACAGCCCCGGCCTCCCAGCACGGGGCCGGGATCAGCCTCCGGGGCTGGGGTGTGCTCCCCCCCACCGGTGGCTTCCCAGGGCCGTGGTAGGGTCCTCCCCCGCCGGCGGCCTTAGCTGGCTTTCTTCCTTTCTCTTCCTTCTCTTCTTTTCTTCTTTTTCTTCCTTCTTTCTCTTCCTTCCTTCTTTCTCTCCCTTCCTTCTCTTTTTTCTTTCTCCCTTCCTTTTTCTTTCCTTCTTTCTCTTCTTTCCCTGCCTTCTTTTTTCTTCCTCTCTTTCTCTTCCTTCTTTCTCTTTTTTCCTTATTTGTCTTCCTTTTATCTTTCTCTTCCTTTTTCTTTCTTTATTTCCTCTTCCTTCCTTCCTCTTCCTGTTTCCTCTTCTTTCTCTCTTTCTTTGCTTCCTTCCTTTCTCTTCCTTCTCTTTTTTCTTTCTCTTTCTTTTCTTCTTTTTTCTTTCTTTCTCTTCCTTTCTCTTCCTTCCTTCTTTCTCTCCCTTTCTCTTCCTTCCTTCTCTCTTTTTTCTTTCTCCCTTCCTTTTTCTTTCCCTCTTTTGCTTTCCTTTTTCTTTCCTTCTTTCTCTTCTTTGCCTTCTTTTCTCTTCTTTGCCTTCCCTTTTCTTTCCTTCCTTTTCTCTTCTTTGCCTTCCCTTTTCTTTGTTTTCTCTTCTTTGCCTTCCCTTTTCTTTGTTTTCCTGCTCTAAAAACTGGGTGCGTCTTATGGTCAGGTGCATCTTATGGTCCGAAAAATATGGTATTTGGCAAATCTCCAGCCAAAATCAAGTTTCTGAATCAAGGATAGGATGGACTAAAATAGGTCTTTGTAATAGAAACTGGTTGCCACTGCGAGTACAAAAAGGCAAAATTAGGCAAAGACAACAAACTGTCTAAGTTTGTCTTGGGGTTAAACAGGGACTATGGATTTTTCTCGCATTACAACAAGTGATTTGACCTCCCCCTCCTCTTTGTGCTGTTCCCTAGTGTTTTGAATCCTAACACCTATTTTGATTTGCTGTTACAGCCTGACCTGATGCTATGTCATACACTCCCCTGCATTTTATTTCCTCCCACTCTGTAACTTTCCTATCTTCAAAGCGTCTGACGAAGTGGGATTTTCTCCCACGAAAGCTCATGCGATAAATAAATCTGTTAGTCTTTAAAAGTGCCACAGGACTCTGTTGTCTTTCTACAATAGACTAACACGGCTACCCCTTTGGAATTTGTATGCCTACAGATAGGCTTTTTATGCTTAATGCCTTAATGATGAACTCATATAATGGTGAAGTTTAATGTTTACAGAAATAAGTTTTCTATATAATTCACAGTATTTGTAACATGGTAACATCTTAGGTTTATGTCCCATTACGGTAGGCACAACATGCAATTTAATATGTGCCCAGATTTGTTCTGCTCATTCATTTTAAATAACTTTCTTTAGTTCAGTTACTTTCAAAATCCTCTTGCACTCTCATATATAGTCAGTGGCCCCTGAAGATACTGTTAGCAGGATTTGAACAGTATAATGTCCTTTCATGGATGTTGTGAGAGGATCCATTCACCACAGAAGGTGCTTCCTCCTGGGCACTCTGGATTAGCTTCAGTCAAGCATCATACCTTACCTTCCTCTAGTGGTGTCTCTCCAAACATCCTCATCTTGCACCCTCTCTCACTCCAGAAACTACAGCAGCCTCTTTGGCTATGTCTACACTTGCAAGTTAGTTCGAATTAAGGAAGCTTAATTCAAACTAACTTAAACCTTGGCCACACTAGGCTTTCATTAGTTTGAATTAAGGGCTTCCTTAATTCGAACTCATAAATTTGATTATACCTTTCAAACTAGCCCTTAATTTGAACTAGTTAGTTTGAATTAAGTCCATGTGGCCATGTTAGTTCGAACTGACTGCTTAGTTGGAACTAACTGGCACATTGAGCTTAATGCAACTGACTAATTCAAACTAAGCAAGTGCCATGCACGACACTTGCTTAGTTCAAACTAAAATTCCAGTGGGACCATGCTAGTTCGAATTAAGTTAATTCAAACTAACTAAAATTAGTTCAAATTAACTAATTCAAACTAACTTTGGTAAGTGTAGACATAGCCTTTGGGACTCAGCCAGGCCACTATATGGTTCCTCTACTGAGGTATGTAACAGTCTTTCCAGAACAAATCAGGCAATTCACTCTTCTATACCTGGTGGGTACCACATCCCCAGTGGCTGGTAGGGAAATCTGGGCCTACTCTCTACCTCAGGTTCCAGCTCAGGGGCCCTCTAATCAGCAGCCACGCCCGCACTATTATTCCTTAATGCTTTTCCTTAAAGCCTGCTCCTAACTTCCCCCTCTGGGTTTGTCAGCCTACCAATTCCCTGTTCCCTGGGAGTAACTGTGGATTATCCTCTGTAATCCTAACATACCTCCCATGTCCAGGAAGTAACTGAAGCCTGCCTCACTACTGCCCCCTTCTGTTCCAACTTCCTCATTTATATAGGCCCCACCTGTTCCTGCCCAGCTGAGTCTCCTGTCTAATTAATCAATCGCTGCTCCCTGGCTCCTCCTCCAGGTGCAGCCTGAGCAATTAATAGAGTCTTGTTTATCTTCTCAGGGTCAATGTGGGAGTACACCTGATCACATGCATATATACAGAGAACTGGGGCAGCCGGAGACTGTAGCAATGAATTCCAGTTATGAATGAACTAAGGACTCTGATTCATAATATAATGGAGTCTGAGGGCACGGGGAAAATAAAGCTAAGTATTGAGTTTGTATGGAGTGCAGGAGACTGAAAAGTAAGCCAGCTAACATGAAGTGGCGTGGAAGGGCTTTATAGAAAAGTGTTTAGTTGGACTCCACACCTCATGTAGTGTTCCAAGAACCATGTTCATAACTCTCTCCCTGCATGTTGGTGAGTTTTTTGTTTGTTTTTGTCCAAAAAATTACTAGCTAAACAAGATGTACTATTCATTGCTGCAGGTATCTCACTTCTAGGAACCTCCCCAACACAACTCAGCTTTCATTCCCTCCCTCACTATATTTCTCCTTTCAGGCTCTCTTCCCATTCTGCTCTATGCCTTTTATTATGTTGACCCCTGGACTTGGAACACTTCTTACCTTTCAAGTGGTTGGTTCTCTCCTCCAGATTCTTCCTTAAAACTCACTGACTAAATGAATCCTTCCTACAGTTCTCTAGGTACCCTCCCTTAGATATAATGGGAAAACATGCTATGTCTTTTCTACCCTGTTCCCAACTAGGTAGGCTCCAGGTGGGTATGGGTTGAGAGTGGCAAGGGAATAAATAGTGAAACAGCATTTTTTGTGATGCTGAGGCCATCTGTCACTAACTCTAGGAGAGTAAGGTGCTGCCATGTGAGCAACTCTGGCCGCATTAACACTTGTTGGATTTTCTTGACAATGTGGTATTGCCTCACTTATTCAGATAGTTTGCCTCTAATGCTATGGAAATGTAGATTTTCTGGCACAATATAAAGATTCAGTTAAACATGAATTTGGCATTCATGAAAGCTTCCAGATTGATAACTAAGCCTCATAATTATCCATAAAACAGCATAGGCCTCTCCCCCACAAATGTGTCCAGATCTTGACAATTCTGTAGAGAGGTGAAGGTGATTCATTTCCATTGCCTCTTCATCCTTTGCTGCCAATAAGTACTGATTATGATGGTGGATTCTATGATGTAGACACCTGTTTGTTGTGTATTTAGAGTGAGATCTTAAGTTAATCATACCTGGGATATGCATTACAAAAATTGTCTCTTTCTCATCATTTTCAGGTAATGATAACTAACGATGACAGGCTCCTGGATAACATGCTGTAATAAAAAAACTACATCCAAGAATGGAGTATATGAAATGGACAAAATGGCTGAAAAAGTGGAAGAAAAAATGCAGATGAAACAAGAAATAACTTTGCTTAATGGAGTTTCTTTAATAGTAGGGAATATGATTGGCTCCGGGATATTTGTATCACCCAAAGGCGTTTTGCTGTATAGTGCCTCCTATGGACTGTCACTATTTATTTGGGCCCTTGGTGGGATCTTTTCATTGTTTGGAGCTTTGTGTTATGTCGAACTGGGAACATCCATTGTTAAATCAGGAGCTAGCTTTGCCTATATACTGGAAGCCTTTGGTGAATTTATAGCCTTTATCAGACTGTGGTCTTCCTTGCTAATTATTGAACCAACAACTCAAGCTGTAATAGCAATTACATTTGCTAATTATATTGTTCAACCAATTTTTCCATCCTGTGAGCCACCATATGAAGCAGTCAGGTTGATTGCAGCTGCTTGCATCTGTAAGTAAAGATATGATTGGTAGAAATGAATTAATTTAATTTTCAAGTACTCATAAAAGACTTGTCAGATTTTCCTGCCCTTTAATTTTCTGGGACAATGGAACATTTTAACCTCGGACAAATTCCGAAGAATGTATTCTTTCTCTTCAGGACTGAATTTTTCTGGGATGAGGCCCTGGTGGGGAGGAGGGCAGGAGCGTTTCCAAAATTTTGGCTGAGACACACTACGATTGCTGATAGAAAAGATAACATTTTGTTATGGATCCAGAGACTGGCCCTAAGCCTGCAATGAAGTCCACTGAAAATTCCCATTGGTTCAATGGACTTTTCCTGAGGACCCAAATGTTCACATATCCTCAGATATATCAGTAACAGCTTGTGAGTGAAAGCTGATGAAACACTGGCATCCCTCTTTAACACCTACCAACCAACCAAAAAAAAATCTTTTCCCTCCTCCCCCAAAAAATCCTCTCCTCCAAACAGAGATTTGACTCCAAAAAGGTAGTGCCAAACACTCCAAGAAGTCCACTAAGGATTTTGCTGTTGCTATGCATTTTAGGTGTAAGGTTAATGTAAGTACATAAGGATAGAAGTGACCAGGATTAATTCCAGTCCCCTCAGGTGCTCATATACAACAGATACATGTATCCAGATGCCATATAGTTTAAATGGCTGTAATGGCTTTCTCCCCATTTAAAACTAAAGAAAACCGGGGTGTGGATGAGAGGGTAAAACCCCGAAGCAAAGCCCAAATGAGAAAAAGATTTTCTCTGAGAACATTGTGTCCAGAAAGGGCTACCAAAGGCTAGAGAAGAAGGAATCCCTTGTCTCTGACCTATGCTCCTGGGTGCTCTACACTGTATAGCGAGCTGCTGTTGAGTTGAGGGAAGAGAGATTTAGCCTTGCTGCTCATCTTCAACTTTGCTGAGCCTTGCTATTTGCCCATCTCCCTTCTCCTGGCCATATTGCAGTGCTGAGTTGTACGGTGTCAACTTCTCTTTGGCATGCACTGTGTGTTCTCTGCGGAGCTGAGGGTAGACTATGATGGCAGAGTCCCCCTCAACTGCCTGAGTTTCCAGTACTGCTGACATGTGGCAACTGCCTGACTATTTTAGGAGCTGACAAAAATCTGTCTCATTTCTCTGTGCAAAATCTGTGACCAAACTGTTTGGCTGTTCTCATCGGTACTTGGGAATCAAAGCTCGATGGAAATCCAGTTCAATAAACAAGTGACTTTACAATCTGCCCTGGCTCAGGGACAGGAGTGGCTCTGGGAACAAAGTGTGACAGAAAGAGTCACACACACTGCTCCTTGTTCTGAGGAGGAAGTAAGTTACTTTACCCCTTTGGGTAGAACTGCTTATTCCCTCCTGTGCACTTGGTGTGTCAGTGATAGCCAGAGCCCCACAGAGAACTTAGGGGGCCTGGGGCAGATTTGATGTGAGGGGCCCCCCTCACTGTTCCATACATACAAGTCATGAGGCAGGGGCCAAGGCAGGGGGCCCCCTCCATGGTGGGGGCCTGTGGCAAGTTGTCCCTGTAGTCCATTCCCCCCGCCCCTCTTGGTGGCCCTGGTGATAGCAGTAAGAAGCTATGGGCCCCTTTTCATTACATGCCCAGCCCTGCCCCACTACACTTGATTTCTAACAAGACTGGGAAGCCAATAGCTTATCAATGAGCTTTGGATGCTTGTACAGCAGGTTAGTTCTTCCTGAGATCCAGTCTGAAGTTCTAAGGCCCAAATGCTTTATTGACTTGCAACTTCATAGAGTTATAGGGTTACATGGGACTGCAAGGGTCTAACCCCTTGCCAAAATGCAGGATTTATTATAACTAAAGCATTTGAGAGAGATGGCTAGCCTTTTGGAAACATCCAGTGAAGGAGCTTCCACAACCTTCCGAGGCAGTCTGCTCCATTGTCCTCCTGTTGTACAGTTAGGAATTTTTCCCTGAGATTTAATCTAAATTTGCTGTGCTATAGTTTTAGATTAAATTTTAGGAAAAACTTCACGCACTCCCAGCACAGTCTATGTTGTTACGCAAGTCAGCATAGCATCTAATCCCAAGGGAGAAGCATTTCCATTTTGTAGTTTTTTCTCCTTCACTCTGTAAATTCAAGATGAGCATCAGGAAAAGCATCCTAACAATGAAATCTGTTACATTGTGAAAGTCTCTGAAAGGAAGTGAGGGCAGCCACATTGCTTGAGACAGTTAAAATTGGGTGAACAAAGTATTGAAGAACACACAGCAGTGGAAAATCCTACTCTGACAAGGACAGGCTGGATGAGCTAAATGGGTGATTTAATAGGCACATCCACCCACCTATCTCACCCTCCTTCTCAGACCATTGTCCCAGATGACAGGTTGGCTGTAGCGCTGAGGTCAAGCTGGAAGAAGGGTTGTCAGGGTTGAAGTAGGCAAGACAAGGGGTCAGTTCAGAGGGACATTTCCCAAGGACATGTGTGCAGATTAGCTTTCTTCATCTGAAATTCCTAGGCACTGGCTATTAGAGCTGACTGAAGGACAGTTCCGTTTCCTGCCCACCCGGGAATATTTTGGTTTTGAAACAAAAGAGCATATTTGGATTAAAATGTTCCAACCAATTCTACTGGCTAGCAGTAAAATACTACTAGAAAGTGAGGACCCAAAAAAGGAAATTGACTTTGTGATTAAGGCGGGGACTTGGGTGACCTGGATTCAAATCCTACCTCTGCTACAGGCTTTCCTGTGTGACCTTGGACTGGTAACCTGATTTTTGTGTCTCAGCACTCCCTCTGTGAAATGCAGCTTCATTCTTGAATTCTTTATTTTTTTAGACTGCAAACTCTTTGGCTATGTCTACACTGGCAATTTAAGTCGACTTAAGGAGGCTTAAGTCAACTTAAATTAAGCCACGTCCACACTAGGCTTTCATTAAGTCAACTTAAGAAATTCCTTAAGTCGACTTAATGAAAGCTTAAGTTGACGTAATAACTACCACTCATTAGGTCGACTTAAAGTGCTGCCACTTGTTAAGTCGACTTTAATATGGTCAATTTTAAGTCGACTTAAAGTCTACCTTATTAAAGTCGACTTAACAAAAGTCAATTTAACCTTTCTACTGTAGACATAGCCTTTGAGACAAGGACTTTTAATAAACCTGCCTGCCCTGGGGGGTTTTCGCCTTCCTTTACAGCAAGGGACATGGCTCACTTGCTAGTGGTTTCTCTGTTCTTTAAGTTTTTAAATCATGATTTGGTGACTTTAATAACTCAATCATAAGTTAGAAGTTTATTACAGGGGAGGGTGGATGAAGTTCTGTGGCCTGCATTGTGCAGGAGATCAGACTAGATGATCATATTGGTCCCTTTTGACCTGAGAGTGTATGAGTCTATGTGAATAGCCCCACTGAAATGGGTGAGACGACTAAAATAAAGTAAACAGTGTTTTGGTCCAAAACCAAAATACAAAATCCAGTACTTCCCCCTGATTTCAATGAAGAAAGTCTTCTTTTCTCTCCTAATTTCTTTCTTCTTGCCTATTACCAGGAAATAGCAGCCTCCATGCAGTAAGTTTTACTTCTTTTTTTAAAATAAAAATAAAAAAGACACTGACTCTTAAAACTTAAAAACTATGTTAATTTTTAAGAGTAAATTTTGATTGTTTTCAGTAAAGGGCTAGATAATTCTAACATGATGAAATAATTTTTCTGTACTTGTAACTTTCATTTTATTGCTTTAAAGGTGTACAGCTTAAGAAAGCACATATCTCATTTGTGTTCCTTTTCTCAATAGGCACCATAACATTTATTAACTGTGTCAATGTGAGGTGGGGAACCAGAGTACAAGATCTGTTCACATATGCAAAAGTTATGGCCCTTATCATGATCATATCGGTGGGTCTTTATAAAATTGGTAAAGGTAAGAATACATTTAATTTTACATATATTTTTTAAAAAACTGAACGGTATCTGAGAGTCAAAATCTCTAAAAAAAAAAAAAAAAAAAGTGTCAGAATCCATTGCACATTTATTATGAAATGTTATGCACTGGAAAACAGCTGCTAAACTCCTGAATAAAAGGTGCCCCCTATATTGCTCTGTAAGGGTGCGTCTACACTTGTAAATTAAGTTGCTTAAGTCGACTTAAGGAAAATAAAGTCGACTTAATGAAAATTAAGTCAACTTAATTAAACCTTATTTTAATTCAACTGAAGCCTAAAGTCGACTTTTTTAAGTCGACTTAGGCCAGTGCAGACCTGGAGTAGCCCTAAGTCGACTTAGGCCTGGCATGCCCCCCCCCCCCCACAGGGCAGGGCAGAGCCCTGCCCACCCTGCCCCTATGCCCTGCCAGGGTCCCTGTCCCCCTTTGCCCCATTGTACCCATGTACAGTGTGGATGCTCTAGGTCGACTTTGTAAGTTCCCCCCAAAGTCGACTTTAAATTTAGGTGTAGTCATACTAAGTCAACTTAACTAAGTCAACTTAAAGTCGACTTAACTAAGTCAACTTAGCTAAAGTCGACCTAAATTTAAAAGTGTAGACATAGCCTAGGACACTTAAGCGCCAGTTGTCTACACTGCAATTTTATAGACCTGAAGCCTAAGCCTTGTGATAGGTCTTGTATCACCTTCTCATTACCAAACTAGAGAAGTACAATCTAGATGGAGCTTCTGTAAGATGGATCAATAGCTGGTTGAATAACCACTCCCAGAGAGTAGTTATCAACAGTTCACAGTCATCCTGGAAGGGCATAGCAAGCGGGGTACCACAGGGATCAGTTCTGGGTCCAGTTCAGTTCAATATTTTCATCAATGGTTTAGAATAATGGCATAAAGAGTACACTTATAAACTTTGCAGATGATACCAAGCTGGGAGGGGTTGCAAGTGCTTTGGGGGATAGGATCACAATTCAAAATGATTTGGACAAACTGGTAAAATGGTCTTAGCTAAATAGAATGAAATTTAATAAAGAAATTTAATAAAGAAAAATACAAAGTACTCCACTTAGGAAAGTAAAATCAGTTGCCAAGCCACTAGGCCCCTCCCCCAGTTCACAACCCCACACACACTCAAACAAACCCACACCCCTGCCGGACGGGGCAGGCTCGGCTGGGGTTGGCCCCCCAACATGGAGGCCCCTTAGGAACTCTCTCCATACCTCCAGGCCACCTTAGTTCCCCTGAAGCCGAGTCCTGTCCCGGCCCGGGCACAGCCCGACCTTCCTGTTCCCTGCCCAGCCCTCCTGTTCCCGTCAGCCCCCCAGCTCGGCCCCCCGCCCGGCTCCCAGCTCGGCCCCCCGCCCGGCCTCCCGGCTCAGCCCCCGACCCGGCCTCCCGCCCAGCTCGGGCCCCCCGACCCGGCCCCCCGCCCGGCTCCCAGCTCGGGCCCCGGCTCCTGGCTCAGCCCCCGACCCGGCCTCCTGCCCAGCTCAGGCCCCTGCTCGGCCCCCCGCCCGGCTCCCAGCTCGGCCCCCCGCCCGGCTCCCAGCTCAGGCCCCTGCTCGGCCCCCCGCCCGGCTCCCCGGCTCGGCCCCCCGCCCCGGCCCCCTGCCCGGCTCCCAGCTCAGGCTCCTGCCAGCTCCCAGCCCAGCCCTCCCCCCCCAGCTCAGCCCCTTGCCCGGCACCTTGCCCAGCTCCTCGCCCGGCTCCCAGCTCAGGCTCCCGCCCAGCTCGGACCCCCCCCAGCTCGACCCCCACCCGCCTCCCAGCTCGGGCCCCTGCTTGGCCCCCCACCCGGCTCCCCGCCAGCTTCCTAAACTATCCCCCTTACCTGGCCAGAGCTGCAAGGGCGTCCAGGGGCCGGGGCCGCGCTAATCCACGGCCTCGGCCTCCCAGCACGGGGCCGGGATCAGCCTCCGGGGCTGGGGTCTTCTCCGCTGCACCGGCGGCTTCCCAGAGCCACAGTAGGGTCCTCCCCCACCAGGGGCCTTGGCTTTTCTTTCTTTCTTTCTTTTCTTTTTTCCTTATTTATCTTCCTTTTTCTTTCCTTTTTTTCTGTCTCTTCTTTCCTTCCTCTTTCTTCTCTTCCTTCTTTTTTCTTTCCTCTTCCTTCCTTCTTTCCTCCTTCTTTCTCTTCCTCTTTCCTCTTTTTTCCTTCTTTCTCTCGTTCTTTGCTTCCTTCCTTCCTTTCTCTTCCTTCTCTTTTTTCTTTCTCTCTTTCTTCTTTCTTTCTTTGCTTCCTTCCTTTCTCTTCCTTCTCTTCTTTCCTTCCTCTTTCTTCTTTCTCTTTCTTCTTTTTTCTTTCTTTCTTTCTCTTCCTTTCTCTTCCTTCCTTCTTTCTCTCCCTTTCTCTTCCTTCCTTCTTTCTCTCCCTTTCTCTCCTTTGCTTTCCTTCTTTCTCTTCTTTGCCTTCCTTTTTTCTTTCTTCCTCTTTTTCTCTTCCTTTCTCTTTTTTCCTTCTTTGTCTTCCTTTTTCTTTCCTTTTTTCTTTCTTTCTCTTCTTTCCTTCCTCTTTCTTCTTTCTCTTCCTTCTTTCCTCTTCTTTCCTTCTCTCTTTCTTTTTCTCTTCCCTTCCTTTTCTCTTCTTCGCCTTCCTTTCTCTTCCCTTCCTTTTCTCTTCTATTTAGTTTACCGGTACTATTTGGTTCAAAATATTTTTTTCTTGTTTTCCTGCTCTAAAAACTGGGTGCGTCTTATGGTCAGGTGCGTCTTATGGTCCGAAAAATACGGTAGGTTTGCTTAGTCTGGAAAAGAGGAGACTAAGAGGGGACATGATAACTCTTTTCAAGTACCTAAAAGGCTGTTATGAGGAAAAGGGAGAAAAATTATTTTCCTTAACTGCTGGTGATAGGACAAGAAGCAATGGGCTTAAAATATAGCAAGGGAGGCTTAGGTTGGACATTAGGAAAAAATTCCCAACTGTCAGGGTGATTAACTACTGGAATAAGTTGCCTAGGGGGGTTGTAGAATCTCCATCATTGGAAGCTTTTAAGAGCAGGTTAGAGAAGCACCTGTCAGGGATGGTTGAAGATGGCACTGACTCCTGCCATGAGTGCAGGGGACTAGTCTTGATAACCTTTCATGGTCCTTTCCAGTTCTATGATTCTATAGACCAAGGACCATCCTGCCCCAGCCAGAGGAGCTTTTGGTTCCACTTTGCCCTGAGCGAGACTGGCTCAGCTGCTGCTGCGGGCCTGAAGTTACTGCCGCCAGGGTAAGAAAATGGGGCCGGCCTTTTGCCAGCTGCTGGGCAGGGGATGATCCCTGCAGGAAGTTGAGTGGCTTAGACAATTTTGACTCTAGCTGTAGTACAGGGGCACCGGAAGGGGGGGAGCTAAGGTCTATGGCCTTCCCACTTTTTACCTGCCGTTAGTGTGAGCTGGCACAGGAGCGGGGGAGGCACCAGGTCATCAAGACATGCTAGCCTCTGCTCAGCCTCGTACCTGCAACTTGTGGGCAGGCAGACAGCAGACTCTGTGTCAGGCTACAAATCCCAGCCCTGGTTTTGCAGTTGGCAGGTGAATAGTCCCCTTCCAAGCTGTCTGCAGCAGGTAAAGGATGGGAGAAGGAGGACTCCTGGAAACTTAAAGTGGTGGCAAAAATATAAACTTTATTAATCTCCCTCTTTGGGGCGCAAAGGGTTAACAATTGCGCTGCTAGCCGAGCTAGACTCGGAAGTCAGCTTCACAAGTAACAGGGAAACCACAGATGATTATCCAACAGTTTGAACATACAATGACTTATACAGGAATAAAACTTTCAGAATAATCCCTCCTCTTGGATCCTCTTAATAGCCCGGAGACAAAATATAAAAAGACAGAATCCAATACATAAAACAATAAGCGTAACAATGATCCCCAAAGCTACACCAATTGTAATACCTTGGGTTAAGATTGAGGTAGAAGCGTTATTCATATCCAACTATATATATTTTAAAGGGAAGGGAAACAACCATAAGAAATAAACGTGGGGGATAACTCGGGTTCACATACATACCATGACTATCAGGCAGGTGACCAGCAACAGCATGATGTGTAAGACGGAGGTTGTAATCAACTCGGGCCGGCACTCTCGGGAGAACTCCTACTGCAGGGTGATCAGGCCTGGCAGTTAACTCGTGGAGACTCTCTCTGCTCCGTGCGGCATGGTAGCTTTTATGGCCTAGGCCACTTCCTGCCGAGGGCTGTGATTGGCCAGATTTTGCTGCAGTAGGAAGGGGGGCGAAAGGCTGCCTGGTTCCCCCTGTCCTTATTTGGGCAAAGGAATTTTCACCAGCTCTCTAGGTTCCGGGTCAGAGCCTTCTACACCCCTGTGGGGGGGGGGGGGACAGAGCAGCCATGATTGACTTGCCCTTCAGATGCCCTCACATGGGCGAGGGGGATGACCCACCCCTTTGGGAGCTGGCTGAGAGTGAATCAGGGTCCGAATGAAACCTGTGGCTGGTCACAAGCCTAGCAGTCATGAGTTACTCATGTGAGCTAGGGAGAGTGTCTCGTAAACAACATACAGCATAGGCCAACACGTTACCATAACATGAAATTTGTCTTAGCCAAACTCAGTGACACAGTCGTTAGGGGTGGTTTTTTAAATTTTCAGTATCTTTTTCATAACTTTAATTACATCTGGGGGCTGAAGTGAAATTTGAGATGTTTTAAAGCACAAACCCCTATACACTGTTGAGTAACCTCTAAACACAGCTTTATTGGACTATCTTATCTATGTAAATTTAAAGCGCATTTAAAATAAAATAAGTGACACTGGTACTTTCATAAAAACTTAGTTAATGGTTAATATATGTTTTTATTTTTTCACAAAGTTTCATTTGTATTTATAGGCCATTTTTCGATTTCCTTCTGCACAATTGGTCATTTTAAGTCTTGCCTCCAGTTCTCCTCTCAAAATCTTTATTAGAACCTGTTTCCTTAACGTGCTAATGAGAACCTTGACTCCAAGTGTTCTTTTCCCTGCTGGCTGGTTACAGAAATCTACACAGATATCTATAGATATTTAGAATTACATCATATCAGATTTCACATTAATAAATGCATACAGAAATTGTTAGTTTCTAAAACAATGACAATAATATACTTTTACATAACAATTTTTATCCATTGAATTCAAACTGCTTAAAAAAATTATAATTATCCCCATTATATATATGGGGAAACTGAGGCACAGATGTGGCATGAGTCACACAGCAAGTCAGAGGAGCCAGGAACAGAATTCTAGCCTTGTGATTCCCATCATAGCCACTGGTCACTCTAACCATCTGTCACACCTTCTTTCTGGTAACCTCTGGGGTTTTAACAGAGGGTGCCAGTGTTCCCACTGAAGTAAATGACAGTCCTTGTGAATCCAGTCAGAATGAGTCCCATAATATTCAAATAACAAGTATGAAAAAATATTACTTCTATGTATAGTTCCATGCTCTCTTTATGAGATGTTCTAATAATTTCTCTAACTGACAAAGCTTTTTTGTCTCCAATTCTATGAAAATATCTATATATTTTAAATGGTTTTATTGTGACCTGAGAACAGTAGCTCTTGTTTCATTTTGCCTAGATGACACACTCAGCTGCTAGTGTAAATATTTAGACTATATAACAGAAAAACATTTAAACATAACCGATAGCTGCTTTATAACATTTACACAGGAGAAACAGAAAATCTTAAAGCTCCATTTGAGGGTTCAACAACTGATGCAGGATGTATAGCGCTTGCTCTGTATTCAGCGCTCTTTTCCTACTCGGGATGGGATACCCTGAATTACGTCACTGAGGAGATGCAAAATCCTGAAAGGTACGTGCATAATCTCAAATCCCCCAATGAGTATTACAAAGATTATGAAAGAATGGCTGAGTTTAGTGGGGTTTTTCCCCATTTTGAAATTAATCAAACTACTATCCTTAAAAAAGTCTTAGCTTTTGGAAAGAGCTACTAAACATCATGCCTCTTTGTTATTTCCCTTTATGTCTTCAGATTTATTATAGCAAAGACTCAATAGCTCCTATATGTGGCATTTTTATTTACTTTACTTTTTACGATGGGATTTTCAAAGGCACCTAAGGAATTGGGCACCCAGCTTTCACTGAAAATGAATAGCATTTGGGTGTCTAACTTCCACAGGCCATTTAAAATTCCCACTTTTTATTGCAAGGTGTGTGTGAAAGGCTGTTCCCCAGATCTGGTATGGTGTAGTGCTGTGGTCCACCAGATTTCCACTCCTGAGCCCTGATTCACCCTCGTTTGTCAGGTGACCACTCACTTCTAAGTCAGTACACACCAACCTCCCACGTGTAATCAATCCCAGGCAGTAGTTGTATGCCCTCTGGCTACTCGAAGGACAGTCCCCAAGCGAGCACCCTCAGCCCCAGATACCATAGTGGGAACGCCTGTCTTACAGGGATTGGGCTCCTTTTCCAATCATCATGTACTCATGTCTGTCCATTTAATAAAGAAATGGATCATGCCCCGCCTCCCTCACTTACACCTCTAAAGTCCACACAGCTTTAGATAAAACAAACACTGGTTTATTGATTAGGATATGATTTTAAATGAGTATATAGAAAATCAATGCACAATCATTTTAATAAAGCAGTCTGTAGTTGCCACAAGGAATTAAGATAAAACATGCCTGCTACCCTATAACACTACTAGAAATATGCTCGTCTCACCTCTCAAGTCCAGCTGTGATGGTTTGCAGCCATCTCTGCCTCTTCCAAGGCAGGGCACAATTCTTCTTGTAGATGTTTCAAGATGGAGTTTCCCAGGACAAAAAGCCTCAGGCCATTCAAAGTGACTCTCTTTATTTTCAAACTTCCTCAACCACTCCCTTTTTCTGCTGCTGTGTGATTCTCTTTACTTCTATAGGAGCCAGGGAGGGCATTTGTATTGCATTGCGGTTGTCACGTAATTCTCCAGCCTCTGTGCTATAGATAGATAGTCCTGAGTGTCTGTGCTGTGTAACATGCTTCACATCTGTACACATACATGATGCTGCAGGAAACATGATACCATAATAATCATGTAGAATATGTTCTGAGCATTCATAAAGGAACCTTGCATGACATATCGGCATCAAATCATACAATTGCATTGCAAAAGTGAACAGGAAAGTTATGCAGACCATAACCTAGGGGTGCACAGATGCTGACTCCCAGCCTCCCTGTCAGGGGATGCACAAGTGCAGTATTTTATCTTTGAGGAAATGAGCCAAGATCAAGGATAATAATGTAGAAGCAGCAAGCAAACCGGTATCGGGTTTCAGCAAGACACTTTATTTCAAACGGCCGTCTGGAGAGCACATTGACAGAGAGAAAAACCCCATCAGGTTAAGTGCTTTGCCTTCCTTTCTCTTCCCTTCCTCTTCTCTTCTATTTACCGGTACTATTTGGTTCAGAATATTTTTTTCTTGTTTTCCTGCTCTAAAAACTGGGTGCGTCTTATGGTCAGGTGCGTCTTATGGTCCAAAAAATACGGTACTTAAGATAACAATAAGGTTAGTATGGTCTTACATTAGTTAGCGGAAATTTACAGAAATCAGCAAAAACAGCACAGCCACTTATCCTTGAGACATTTCATTGTTATCTTCACTTTTAGCTTTTGTAACTCATCAGCAATTCCAGCAAAAAAAAATGTTTCTCTTTATAATTGTGCTGCTGTTTAAAATGTGTTTGAGTCCTACAGCTGCTTGAACAAGTTTGAAGCTTACAGAGGTCTGTACCTGATTCCACAATAATAAACTGGGGCAAAAGGGAGAGACAAAAGTTACACTAGTGTTCCGGGAATATGTTCACTTCCTAAGGCCTGGTACACCTAAAACATAGAGCAACTTAGCTACATCACTCAGGCTGTGAAAAATGTCATGCCCTGTTCATATATGCTGGAACTAGCCGTGGAAGGGGTGCTCCTGCACCCCTGGCGTAAAGTGGTTTCCATTATATTCAGGGTTTACAGTTTGATACAATGATTCTTAGCACCCTCACTCTAAAACATTTTCCAGCGCCTTGGTCCTATGCAATCTAGTTAAATCTAATCCCCACTGTAGATGCAACTAAGTCAACAGAAGATTTCTTCCATCAACCTAATAACCACCTCTTGAAGAAATGGATTTACCACAGTACAGGAAAAACCCCTTCTGTTGCTGCAGTAAGCGTTTATATTACAAAATCATATCAACATAGCTGCAGCTGCCTCTGTAGCTCTCGAAGCATAGATATACTCTTTGGTCAAAAAGAATAAAAAGTGAATTGAGAAACAGAAGCCGTGTGTCCACAACAAACTTTGGTCAACACAAGCCACCACAGTTAGTATATTCCTCGTGCATGTACATACTTGGCTGCTTGCATTGGTGCTGCATATGTGACCCAGGAGTACTTCAGTCAACATAAAGTGCAATGCACGATGGATAGGTATCCCTGTGTGGAACACACCAATGTATTTGGAGAATTTACACAATGCATCATGAGGCACACACAATTCACGCAGGTTTATCTGGTCTCCTTTTATATGATGATTCCAAAGGGGGATCCATTTAGTAACCCAGAGGGGCATTCCCATCTTCAGAGCAGTTTTCAAAAATGGTAGGCAGTCCATCGGTGGCTGCTGCCAAATTTTCAGGCAGCCGACACTTTTTTTCAGTGGAGGGGGCTGCTGGCATGGGCTGAGGTCAGGTAGGAGGGGCTGGCACGGGTGTCTGCAAAGATTGCTGACCCTTGGTCTACAGTGACTCTGCTTTGATCTAATCACATTGACAGACACCCTACACCGCTCGGGGCCATGTCTGCTGTGGGGTCTCTGGATATTACCTCACCCAGCTTGCATTTGGGAGTAGCATTTCTCATTTTAATACCATTCCATAGCGTTTTATGTCTCTCGTTGTAGGAATCTACCCCTTTCGATTGCAATTTCAATGCCTATTGTGACCATTATTTACTTGCTGACTAATGTAGCATACTATGTAGTGTTGGACATGCCGGCTCTCCTAACAAGCGATGCCGTGGCCGTGGTAAGTTGTGTGAATTTTATTAAGACATGTTTACAGTATGTCTCAGCAGGATCATCAGAGGTGTGCTACAGCAGGACACACACATTGTCCTCGGAGACTTTAATGCTCTGAGATGTGGAGAAATGTGCTAGGCCATTATGACTTTGGAAGATCAAGCTCCAATGGCCAACTACTTTGCTCTAAGTAGGCTGAGTTTCAATCTCACTGTCACCAACACAGTTTTACAACAGGCATAGTAGTATGTCATACTTTGACCTCCTTAAATCGACTTAAATTGCCAGTGTAGACATAGCCTATAATGGTGTGGAAGATTTTCATCTAACTCTCTACCCTATACAGATTTCTTAAACAACCAGTTAAGATATTTCCTCTGTGAACATATGAGTTTAATAGCTATAACTATTTGTTCCTTTGTAATAATGCCAGTATACTGTGATGACTCGGGTGTAAAGCATATCTCCTTTGTAAACCATTTTATAACCTCTGTGAATCCTGATCCTAACAATGACCTAGAAGTAGTGATTGTTTTAAATCAGTGGTTCCCAGCCTTTTCCTTTTTGCAGACCACTACATCATCATCAAAAGCTTTTGTGGATCACCACATAAGCAAGCTATTTTAAACATTTTTAATGTAACCTGTGGCTGATGGGAGTCAAACTTCTATATCATGGAGTATTAAACATGCAGCTATTACACAAGGATGTTTGTGTAGCAAATTACATTTCGAATAATAATGTAACATCAAATATGATACATAAGAGATACACAGCATTATATTATTATCTTCCTCCCATGGACCACCTGCAGCACCCTTGCAGACCACCAGTGGTCCACGGACCACAGGTTGGGATCCATCGTTTTAAATAAAACCAGAGAATAAGTAGAAAGTCTGCGTTGGATTAGGGACCAGTCTTGCTGTAGTTGTACTTCATGATGGTCAGTATTGTTACAGAGCAGTCTTCATTGACAGAAATATTTTTGAGACAACTTTTTACTAAGTGCTGCTAAAACTTGATCAGCATTCGCACGCCCGAAGTACAAATAAGCACAGTCAACATATACAATATGGAACATCTATGTACAATTCAACAATAGATTTATATACTCTAATTTGCATGGCAACCACTATTTCAAACCCAATTTACAGAAATTAACAAAAATCCAATTTTGTTTTAATGCAAACATAGAATTTATCTTAACATTGATCCATCTTTCAAAATTCCAGTCACCCACTTAGCACGAGTATTTTCATTATCATGGTATAAAATGGGCGAGGAGCCTCTGCGCTTGGGCTGATAAATTTTCCTTGCAGTTTGCAAGGCTGTCATTGCATATTAATATAATTAGCCTCCTGCTCTTTTTTTTCTATTGCAGACATTTGGTAATGAAGCCCTTAGTTATGCTAAATGGATCATTCCTATTGCAGTGGCCATGTCCTGTTATGGTGGATTAAATTCATCAACTATTGCAGCTTCCAGGTATGAAACATCAAACAGATAAAAAAAGCAGGCAGCACTCAAAAGGCAATCAATAGCGCTTTGTAGTAAGTGGCATCATTTAACTATACGTTATAGAGGGAATTGCTGAAGGTAAGAAGCGGTGACTATCTCCATTTCAGGTGTTTAGTTTTCTAGGATAAAAGTAAATCACTATACAATATTGAGAATGTAGCCTAATGGTAGCAATAAAGTGTTAACAGGAGTGACTGCTGAGTTTCTTTCTATTGCTTTGGACTGACTTGCCTGGCAGACTTGCTACAAGAAATTTAGCGTCATGATGAGGCTGGTCAAGGAAAGGAGGGTGTAAGGACTCCCATGGGTCTGATCCCAGCTGCATTCCTGGTGCACAAAGAATGTTCCCTATTAGTGCAACTCGAGGAGTGACCCACCCCAAAAGGAGTGAGGAGGAATAACAGGGAGGAGGCCTTGTACAATTGTGCAGTTGTGTATTCTTCCCCCGCTAATCAGTAACACAGCAGATTCACTACCCCTTCCTACTAAAGAGCTTTGGGAGGAATGGTATGAGATACATTTATGTCTTGGCATGATGCTTCTAGGTGCTCTGGCTGAGCAGTACAGCTCCATATCTTCCTTTGCCAAGTAGTAAATTACCTGCCACAGTGTGGTCCTATGACTGCAGGCTGTTCTGGGCATGCACATCCTTCTTTTATTTGTATGTAAAGCCCAGTGCAAAACTCTTGTGGCTCAGAGAGCTTATAGGGTAAAGTCTGAATAAATGAAACAAAGACATCCCTGAGCACACCTCCAGATTCCAGTGAGAAATACCATGACTGGGATAGCGGTATTATTTTAGAGTCAATTAATAGTCCAATTTTATTCACATAAAATTCGTAGTCTTTCTTATCTTTCATCTGTCAAAGACATTTCTCATGGTGGGTATTGCTATACTGTGAGGTTTGAAAGTGAGCCAATAAAAGTTCCTGTTGCTAAATCATAAATAATAAACAGAATAGAAATGTTGAATAGAAAAATAAGGACCACTTAAGGAAAAACAAAATTCCTTCCAGTCAAGCCAGAATTAAACTTTTGTAAAAATATACCATCACTCTCACCAGAAATTTGACACGGATCCTATTCAACAGAATTGAAGGTCTGATAATGTTGCCATGTGCATGAATACCTTAGAAGTACCAAATGTAAAGGAATGCCACAGTCCAAAGATAGAAGAGCGCCATTTAGCACCACCTTTGTCCAATAATACGATTTAGTCCCATCGTTCTGTAATGCCAAATTAAAATCATTCAGAATATGCAAGTTTAGTGTGTAGTTATTCATTTGTGGGGAGCAGTACTGCCCTTGACCTACCCAATATGGCTAGCGGGCTGTACATAGCGGCAAGCTAATTGGAATCTAAACTAAGTTTTTAATATTTTGGATTAATAAGTACATATTTCTATGCTAACAATTCATCCTTTGTAGCTAGTTGTTTAGCATCATTGCATGTTGTCTGTGGACAGTTATACTCTAAAGACACTTAAAGAAAACAAAGACACTTAAAATCAAGATGCAGCTACATTATTATAGGTCTCTCCTTCTGTGACTACAGCTATAAATATGAAAGAACCCAATTCAGGAGAAGAGTCCAGCAGTTTCCAGTGCTGCGTGTCTGAGTCCTGCATTATCCCTCCAACTGCTGTTCTCACTGCATTATCATTAGTTATTTGTTTGTTTAAACATTGTGCTTGTGATAAGAGGCCCTTTTGAGCTAGGGCTAAACAAACATAGAGTAAATGCCTGTCTTTGTCTCAAGGAGCTTGCACTCTAAAAAACTGCTTGAAGCTTCTTCACCCTGTGCAAAAGGAAAGATCCAAATATGACTCCCCTAAAAAGAACGCATGGTCAGTACAGAGGATTGGGCTAACTTATATACTTCTTCACTGTCAAATTGACCCTCTCTAAGCATTGTGGTGGGTTTTGATAATCCTGTTAGGCAGGGCCGGATTATAACAGAGGCTTCAGGGGCTGAAGCCCCCATCCCTGGCCAGAAAGGGCCCCCAGGCTCTAGCCCCTAAACCCCCATCCGGCTCCCCTCATCCTGCTCAGTGCTGGATGGGGTGGGAGCTGAGAGCACTCCTGCCCTAGGGCCAGAGGCTAGCCAGAGCGGGGCTGGGGTGGGAGCACCCTTTGACCCCAGCCCCCTCACCTCTCTATGATAGGCCTCCATGCTGATAGGGACTTCTGATGTTACAGGAGCAATAGCATTCAGTATATTTCAGGCAACAGGAAGTTCTGTCAAGAATATTTAATGCAATGTGCAATATTTCTACAGCATATGCTTGAAGTGTAGTTCTGTTGTCAGTAGCATGGTGTTTTATAATATCAGCTCTCAAAAGGACAACTTTGGGGACACAAAAGTATGGGGCACAGTGCAGTCTTCTGATTATCCAGCAGTCTGCTCAACATTTGTAACATTAAGTCAAATCATTTCTTAATGATGGAGATGTTTTTGCGCTATCACCGTCTGTTATTCAAGGAAAAGCAAAGGTGGCCCAAACGAAGGGTACTTCCAACAGAAAAGCTTATAAATATTTACAAAACAAAATAAGATAACTGATGCTGCCTGTTTTTGGAAAAGCAGAAGATTATGCTTAACTAATTAGACTTTTCTTGTTCCTTTCGTTAGACTTTTTTACGTTGGAGCCAGAGAAGGACACCTTCCTGACAGTCTGAGTTTGATTCATGTAAAGTGTTTCACCCCAGTCCCTGCTCTTTTCTTTAATGTAAGTAACGGTACTTCCCCGCTGCTTTCCTCGTATTTTTAGTATCTGCAAAATGATAAAGTGTTGAAAATCTCCTTTTGCACTCAATTTCTTCAGGTCTGTCTGCACTGGGGAAATGTCCCAAAACAGTTAATTGAACTAAATTGTTTTTTTAAAAACAGTTGGAGTCACGTAGTCTGACTCTCATTTACACTGAAGCCACCAGTGTAATATGGCCTTAATGTGAATGAGAATTAGGCCCAGATGATTGGGTTAGTCAGCCCAAACTGTTTATAAAATCATCTTTAAGGGTTTATCTGAACCAGTTTTAAAACAATTAGAATTTTGTTGCAATATCCACAGTTTATACAAGATTTAGTGTTAATTAGCCTGTGTATTCTAATCTGGGTTAGAACACAGAGGTTTACAAAGCATAACAATTTAGAGAGCAGTTGTTCTACATCTTTGATTGGGCTTACATATTAGCAAAGCTGTATACTATAATTCTCAGGTGAATACCACATGCTAAAAAGAAAATTAATTTTGTTGACTTTGGGTAAGAGGAAGATTAACTCAAAATGAAATGCTATCAGCTTCCTAATAAAGAATGTTTTATGTAGTCATGGGCACTGCAGAAAAGCCCATGAGGAAATTAATGGTTCTGTCATCAGAGCAGGGTTTGAATGGTGTGTAGTAAACAAGGCATGGGGCACACATTGAACAGGGAGGATAAAACAAAATATAGGACAGCTGCTCATTCCGTGAGCTCTGTCCACCAACTCACAGACTTCTTAGCGGAGCTGAGAACACAGCTCACAGGGACTTCAGTTGGAAATTAAGAGCTTAACACCACTAAAAATCAGAACTTTAATGTGTACTTAGTGCACAAATATGTTTTTGTTCTGTAAGAAAACTATTTCGTTACTTAAAAAGGTCTTTCCCCCCATCCCTCTTATGTCTGTAGGGTTTCATGACTTTGATTTACCTCCTTGTGGAAGACGTCTTTCTCCTCATTAATTACTACAGCTTCAACTACTGGCTATTTGTTGGGCTGTCTGTTGCAGGATTAATATACTTGAGATATACCCAGCCTGATAGGCCACGGCCTATTAAAGTAAGTATGTTACAGAAGGAAATAAAACACAAAATACAGTAAGTGCATTTGTTTGTATATAAGTTATAGTATTTAGGGGGAGTGGTCCTGCTTTTTAGCAGGGGGTTGGACTAGATGACCTCGTGAGGTCCCTTCCAACCCTATTATTCTATGATTCTATGATTGTTACTAAAGATATGTTAGTAGGTCCACTATATGCTACCTTTTCAGCCACAAAGATTCTTTTTTACCATACACAGTTACAAGTTAAAGAGCAAAATAAATTTCAGCTTTCCGAAGGGCATCTATTATGGCATTTTTGCAACATATAGTATAAAATTTTTAATTAATTGATTTTGTGACTAATGTTTGCATCTGTTCAGTTTTAAACCCTCTTCTTTTTCAAAATGAAATTGTCCAGGCTCCTTAGTCCATAGTAGGTAGTTGGATAGCCCCTTATTTTCATGTAGCCATTTTTTCTCATAGCAGCTCTTCACACTGAATAGTTATAGAGTATCTAGGGCTCTGGCACAATTCAGGTCTGTATTCAGGTTTGATGACACCTCCTGTAGTCTAGGAAATTCAGGGCTGCCAGACAGTAGTCCCACCTCTCCATTTTTTGTAGGACTAGCACTTTATTTCCTGTTCCCTTCATTCATGTACATTCTGCCAACCAAGACACTTTTGGTAGAGGGGGAGTAAGTGTGGGGCAATGCTTCTTGGATTCTCCAGGAAATGGTACACCATCCACTCCTCAGGTATTACCCAGTAACATTCAGGCAGCCACATCAATTTATATAGAATACAAACTAACACCCCTTTGCAAGCTTTTCCAAAGGCCTTTTTATTTTTATTTTCTCACAGTCTTCTGCACCAGCCTTACCAGTTTTTGTCTGTGTATTATTAGAAAGTGCAATGTCTTGATTCTTATCCAGCATCCACTACAAAAATAAAACTTCTGTGTACATTCAGGATTGAAATACATTTTCTGGAGCTAGCAAGCTTTCTAATTCTCCAAACCTAGCTAGTTTTTTTCTGAATTTCAAGTTTGACAAGATCTTTCATTCAGGTTTTGAATGTAAAAAAACCAACAAATAACCACATCACAACAACCAAGAGGGGAGGGCTTTTACTGTTTTCCTGTTTTTTGATGAGCCAACTCTGTTCTCTGTTGAGCATCTGACAAAACACAAGCTGCTCATGGGTGTGCTACAGACCATAAATCTGAAACTATGTGCCATAAAAGCTATAAAAATGAACTTTTGGATTCTACGCTTTACTACATGCAGTCCTGCTTGACAACAAATAGCCTTGATAAAACTTACTGTCTTCACACATCATTTACAAGTGTTCCAAGTAATAGGAAGAAGAGAGGAAAGATGGAGAAATCCTAGGCCTATTAAAATCAAAGGGAATTTTCCTATAGATGTCAGAACAGCCAAGACCGCACCCAGAGAGTTTAACTAAGCTGACTGACTATGAGTGTCAACATATGAATTTTTGTCACTCTTTGCCTGCTTAGCTGCCCTCACATATTTGCATATAATTTTCTATTGTTTTTCTCAATTTACATTTTACTTACATAAACATAATATTTGTACAAAACTCTCTCTCTCATAATTACAGCTAGCTCTCTAAAGCCTAGTCTACACTGATAGGCAAATTCGGCAGCAGTCAATGGGAGTTATGCAAGCTATCCAGCGTAGCTTGCATAACTTACATCGACTTCCTAAATTACCTTTTGCGCCTCATTTCCACTATGCTGTGCCAACAGGAAATGCATACCCATTGACACAACACTATGCTTTTTGGGAAAGTGTTTTTTTTTTAATGGACTTCCAGATCAATTGAGCAGGTCTTCACTTCCACTCAGTCGATCTGGAAGAATCAATCTGACTGTGGTGAATTTGCTGCCATCAGTGAAGAAATACCCAAAATGTCACCGTGACTGGAAAGGCCATTCTTGAGAACAAGTGGCTATGGATCAAAACCTGGTTCTACTCTGAGAAATGAATCTGTAAACAATTTATTATGGGCTTCCCTATTTGTTTCCCAGTTCTTTCCAGTTCAGATTTCCTGATTTAACGAGCAAAACAATGCGTTTCTAACTGCCAGCTCTGCAACTCAGCTAGACTCTTGAAAGTCAAGCTGAGTTCATTCAAGTTCTGACATACAAATGATAAAAATTCTGCTCTAGAAGTTTACAGGAAAAGTTCCCTTCATGATAGCAGTCAGCTTCAGTGTTCTGCTCTTATTGCAGTTGTGGATCTCCTATTAATGTCAGCTGGAACTGTTTTTTTAGTCCTGGTAACAAGATGGGCAAATGCAGACACACACATGGATTTACACCCAAGGAGCGAGTGATAGGTAGGGTATCCCCAAGTCCTCTCCTGACTCCACTTCAGGTTATTTATAATGTCAGTTCCCTCACCCCCCTCAAGTGTGCAGCATATGAGAAGTCCTCAAATTAAACCAAAAAAGAGACAAAAGAAAAGCCCTTTCATGTGAAGGCAAAGGCAGCCTGCTATCTTTCTGGATGCAGCTCTTTGGGCTTGACCTACTAATGGATCTATTGTCTTTTATTAAGGTCTATCTCCAGACCCTCCTCATGGGGTATCCTGCTTTGCAGTGAGGGCTGTGAGTGTCTCCCTCTTAGCTGCTGGGTCTCTGTTATCAGCAGTCTCAGGCTATGTCTACAATTAGACTACACAAGACTCTTAGGTGCCCCTATTAAGTCGACTTAGAGAGTCTACACTAGACTCTCTAAGTCGACTGGATAGATGGAGGGAGAGCCAGCCTTGCAGGGCTGGCTCTTCCCAGGACCGAGAAGCCGCGGGCGGCTCCTCCCGGGAGAGCCAGCTGGCACACGGCTGGCTCTCCCCGGGACCGAGAAGCTACAGTCAGCTCATCCTGGGAGGAGCCGTCCACGGCTTCCTGGGGAGAAGGGAGCCTCCGGGGCTCTCTAACCAGGGTTACAGTGGGGGATTCCCTCTGGCTGGAGCCCTGTCTGGGGAGCAGTTCTCCCCAGGACCACGGCTCCTCTTGCAGGGAAGCCGCGGGTCTGGGGAGAAGGGAGCAGCGGCTCCCCTGGGGACAAGGTTGCCACCATGGCTCCCTTCTGCCAGGGAGCCATGTGGGGCTCCCTTGTCCTCCCGCCCTAGGTCGATTTATGTGATAAGTCGACTTAGGGCATCCACACTGGATTAAGTCAATTTAAAAAGTCAATTTAAGCCTTAATTTGACCTAAAACGAGGTGTTATTAGGTCAAATTAAGCTTTCTTTAAGTCGACTTAAGGAAAGCCCAGTGTGGACGTGGTGTAAGTTAGGTCGACTTAAGCCTCCTTAAGTCGACCTAACTTGTAAGTGTAGATGCACCCTCTGAGAGGTGGAGCACCCTCTTCTTCACTGCTGCTTCCTAAGCAGGTTTCTAAGCTTCCCCGCTCCACTCCGGGCCCGCCCCCCCCTCAGTTTTTAAGCTTCGCTCCTGTTCTGTGCAGAACAAGCCTTACAGGTGGGCCTCATTAATGTTTCAATTTGTACTGCCCAGCATTTTTAAACAGTATGTTTCATTGCTTCTTTTCATTCTCGTTGATCTTTTTGTATCTGCAGCTCAGCCTCTTCTTTCCTGTAGTGTACTGTTTATGTTCCATTTTCCTGGTCATGGTTCCTCTCTACAGCGACACAATCAATTCCCTCATTGGAATTGGTATAGCTCTCTCAGGAATTCCTGCATATTATGTGGGAGTCTATTTACCAACTGAAAAGAGACCTGAATGTCTTCAGTGGCTCTCTGGTAAGCAATGTAGTTTTACTTTATTAGCATGTGAATATATACATCTCGACATGTAGGCATCTGTAAATATAAGTTGTGAGAACCTTGTCAGAAAATATAAGAAAGTAGCTATTTTTTTCTGAATATTTTTATGAAATTTATTTCCTCAGAATTTTATATATAGAGAGATATATAGATACACACACACACACACATAACATATCTAATTCCAAAGGGGTAGCCGTGTTAGTCTATTGTAGAAAGACAACAGAGTCTTGTGGCACTTTTAAAGACTAAATAACATATCTAGGAAGTTTTGCTTAGTTATGTATTTTAGAGGAAAAAATAACCTTAACCACAAAACTTTGCAGGTTTTTCCAGCATGTAAATATAATTAATATAGTGTAATATTTTTATTGAAAGCAATAATTTTTGCTTAAAAAGTTCTCTTTGTGTTGAAGACTGAAGAAAAGCTCTGTGTAGGCTCAAAGTATGTTCTCACCAACAGAAATTGGCCTAACAAAAGATAACATCTTCAAGCGTCTGACGAAATGGGATTTTCTCCCACAAAAGCTCATGCGATAAATAAATTTGTTAGTCTTTAATAGTGCCACAAGACTCCCTGTTTATCTTACTCACCTTGTCTTTCTAAAACAGAGATGGGCAAACTACAGACTGCAGGCTGGATACAACCTGCCTGAGCCTTTCATCCAGCCTGGTCTGGCTGGCAGCCCAGAGCATGACTGCTACTCCCTCCACCAGCCCCACTCCTCTCCCACCAAATGGACTTAGCTGCACCATGTCCGGAGTGCTGGGGCTGCTCCTCCCAGGGCCCAGCAGTATTGGAATTTTATTTTATTTTTCCTTTATTTTTATAAATAAAATATTGTATTTATTCATCATTTAGCATTCATTTTATTATTTATTTTAATTTTCTATTTCATTTTATTTTTTTATTAATTTTATTTTATGTACTTATTTCCTATTTATTTATAAGCCCTGGCTCTTTCCGTGCCCCCACCTCTCTGCCTCCATATGTGGCCCACCAAACTGCAGACGTGGCCCTCAGGCCAAAAAAGTTTGCCAGTCCCTGCTCTAACAACTAAACTCATTCATTTTGGGCCTCTTGAAGGATAGAAAGTACTGCATTCACTTCATTGTTTTACTGACTGAACGATTAGTGTAGTGTCTGTGTTAGAGGCCACCTGTTTTGGTCCCTAGATATAATGTGAATTCTGTTCTAATGATGATCGTTTGATGTTGGTAAAGGACAAACATTTACATTGGGGGGAAAAAATTTGGTTCAGCAAGGCTGTATATGTACCTATTTTTGGGTGCTGTCTTCCAGGAACAGTTGAGGAAGAGGATGTAGGATTGGACAGATGCCATAACTTGTCTAAATAACCTGATATGTGGTTTGAGAATTGTGAACACCAGCAGACAATTTTCTAAATTATTAAATCATTAGTGAACCAGACTCAGGTTTGGAAACCAGTAGCTGCATAGGATTATGCACACCTCTGCTGTGGATTCACAGACTAGCCTTGCAAGGTTCAGTCCTGGGCTCCATGCTCTGTCTGATCCCATCTCTTAGACAAATTTCCATTAAACTCAGTGGAGGGCTGATTGAAAAATCATAATTTCAAAATTTGGTTATAATGTGTCTGCGCATGGTTTACCCATCTGTAAAATGGATTAAATCTACCTCACAGATTTTACAAAGCTTAACTAATGTCTGCAAAGTAGTTTGAGATCTTTGGACAGCAAAGTTTATAGACCATCTAAGTTCTATTGTAACTTTGTCTCATCAGTGTGGGGGTTTTTTTGTTTGTTTTGCAGCCACCACAACAAAATATGTTCAGATGCTGTTCTACTGCTGTCTGACAGACCTGGACAATGAAGAGGATCAGAGAGAAGCTAAAGCCAAATAGAGCTGTCTGGACATTTCCATACTTGAAGCATTTTTATTGCCTGAAATTCTCTGTGTGGGTTAGGTTACACTACAGCACCAATAATTACACTGTGCATCAGTTTGATGTTGATTAATTTTGTGCTTATTTTATTTTCACTCCTTCATTGCCAAGGGTATTTACCAATCTCTGTTCTACAGGATTTTTTTTTTAATTTTGTTTATTAAGACTGGCTAATTAGCTGGTGATTGTGAAGTGCTTGAAAATGTAAAGCACTGAATGAATAAATATTTCATTTATATAAGTGTAAGATTTATTCCAAAAGGTTTGCAAAAGCTATCCAGTGCAAAGCAGAATCTTGAGAAATGAAAAGACAAATGAAAGAACCATAATGCAACTCAGACACAGGCTATGTACACACGATCAGATTAAAGCGCAACATGGCAATCACGCTATAAAGAACATGTGACCTTTATTGCGGGATAGCGCGTACACATGTCGCTCCTTGCAACGCAACAGAATTCTTTACAATATCGCGGTGTAGCGCAATGAATTCTGGGCACCTATCCCACAGTTCAATTTTCCCTCAATCGGTGCTTGGAATCATGGGATGAAGGAAAGGAATGCAAAGCGCCATGGGTAAACTCTCAGTTTCCCGTGGTGCACTGTGTTCCCCTTGCATCTTCCTCATTGCCAATAGCAACTCACACCTATTTTCAACAATGCAGTGATGCACCGCACCACTTGCGAGCAATCACAACAGCAACAGCATGGATCCTGCTCTGATCTCCACTGTTGCCTTCAGCATTCTAAATACATCTCGGCTGGTTGCTCAGTACGCAATGAGCTCCAAGTCAGACGAGGACGCTGAGGAGCAGGGGCTGATCAATGCCATGCAGAGCAACAGCACCGCGTTGCTCAGCTCCTTCACCGATCATCTGCACACGGTGCAACGCCGTTTCTGGTCACGAGAGATGAGCACCGAGTGGTGGGATCGCATTGTTATGCAGCTGTGGGATGACGAGCAGTGGGTACAGAACTTTCGAATGCAGAAAGCAACCTTTCTGGAACTGTGTTCAGAGTTGGCCCCTGCCCTGCGACGTAAAGACACCAACATGAGGTCCGCCCTAACCGTGGAGAAGCGTGTTGCGATTGCTGTCTGGAAGATGGCGACTCCTGACTGCTACCGGTCGGTTACAAACCAGTTTGGAGTCGGGAGGTCCACCGTCAGATTAGCCCTCTCACAAGTCTGCCGAGCCATCAATCACGTTCTGCTATGGAGGACGGTGACGTTGGGCAATGTTCGTGAGATTGTGGACGGCTTTGCTGCCATGGGATTCCCTAACTGCAGGGGAGCCATAGACGGCAAGCACATCCTTATTTTGGCTCCAGACCATCTCGCGACCGAGTACATCAACAGGAAGGGCTACTTCTCCATGGTGCTGCAAGCACTCGTGGATCACAAGGGGCGTTTTACAGACATCAATGCTGGGTGGTCGGGAAAGGTGCATGATGCCCGCATTTTCAGAAACACTGGTCTGGACCGGAAGCTGCAAGGGGATACCTTCTTCCCTGATCAAAAAATTACAGTGGGGGATGTGGAGATGCCCATAGTCATCCTCGGAGACCCAGCCTACCCACTGATGCCATGGCTCATGAAGCCATACACCGGTAACCTAGATCGCAGCAAGGAGTGGTTCAATTACAGATTGAGCCACTGCAGAATGACTGTAGAGTGTGGCTTTGGCCATTTAAAAGGGCGCTGGCGATGTTTGTATGGGAGGCTGGACTTGGCAGAGGACAACATCCCTGCTGTGATTGCATCGTGCTGTGTCCTTCATAACATTTGTGAAAGTAGGGGAGAAAAGTTTTCCCCGGGATGGGCTATGGAGGCACAGCGCCTCGAGGAAGCATACGAACAGCCAGCCACTAGGAGTATTAGGGGGGCCCAAGGAGAAGCTGCTCGCATAAGGGTGGCACTCAGGGACCATTTCAGTGATGCCCTCCCCTAGTTAACTTCCAGGACGCATCAGGTGCACCTTATGAGATTTTCAATGTGTACAAATAAAGCCACTCTTCAAATTATTTGTCACTGTTTTTATTAAAACCTAAAGGGGGGGGTTACAGGTGGGTGTAGTTGCGGGTCTCTAAAAAGTAGCTCTGGGGGGGACTGGATGTTGCAGTGTACCAGGGGGACGGGTGGCCTTCAAAGAAATTCTTTGAAGGACTACGGGGTGTGGGAGGCAGACACGGCTGAACTGTATGGAGTGGAGCCCGTACATTAATCGCCTGGGTCTGCAAAGCAATCATGCTCTTGAGCAGTTCTGTTTGCTCCTTCATCACGCTTATCAGTTTGTCCCTGTGTTTCTGCCTCCTCTGTTGGGATTCCTCTCTCCAGGCTCGATTCTCCCTCGCGGATTCCTGTGCTGTTTTCAGCAGGTCCTGAAACATATCCTCCCTGTTTCTTCGAGCACGCCGCCGAATGTTTCTCATTCGGTCAGCTGGGGTAGACACTGGCCTTGTGAAGGTCGAATCTAAAAAAAATAATAATAATAAAGCTGTTGTTAACACAGAGCCTAGATAACCAATGTAACCTTCCAGTAGCACATTCCACTGGAAGGTGCAGGGCAGTCAATATCCTATGCTTTGCTGAAGCGGACAAGATACATCCTAACAGAAAGCTTACTGGGGCTAACATTCTGCACAGGGCACACAGATGGAACCTGATATCTCTCTCCTCAGAGTGCCCCTGCCAGCTAGAATACATATCCTACATGCCACCGGTTGCAAGCCAGGACCGTATGCTGCTGCACTGTGTGCTGCCATGGTTCCCAGGGCTGTGCTTTGCAGCTGGCGAGGCAGAGTATCCATCTTTGGGAGTGTAGACACAAACTCTCTCCCATCTAACCTGAGTAGTAGGGTCTGGAGGTACATCAAGGAAACCTGTACTGACCTAAATACAGATGATTTTTTGACAATCACTGCTTGTGTTGATGCACTTCTAATGAATGCAGAGTAAAGAGCGTGCACAGCGGGGACTGAGACAGCAAGCACCCCCGCCCCGGACAATGATATTTTAGCAGGAGCCATAGCTGCACGAAAGAGAAACTTACCAGAACCCCCCTCTGCTGCCTCAGATGACATGCTGCAATTCATGTCTTGGGTGGACGTCTCAGTGGGGGTGCAGAAGAGCTCCTGGCTACACGCTGTTGCGCTTTCCTCCAGGTCATCCTCCATCTGCTCCTCCTCCTCCTCCTCGATCATGTCCTCATCCTGCTCGGGTCTGGCATTCACTGGATGAGGGGGGGGCGATGTGTCCACGGGACTCTTTGCAGTGGTTGTGGGGTCCCCAGTGAGGATGGCTTCGATCTCCTTATAGTACCTGCATGTAGCAGGCGCTGATCCCGAACGGCGGTTTGCCTCCTTCGCTCGGTGATAGGTTATTCTTAGCTCCTTCACCTTTGATCTGCACTGCACAGTGTCTCTATCATAATCTCTCTCTCACATGGCCCGAGAAATTATGCCAAATGTATCATAATTTCGCCTGCTGCCGCATAGCTGCACCTGCACAGCAGACTCTCCCCAGATGCTGATCAGATCCAGCACCTCTGCCGTGCTCCAAAGTGGTGCGCGTCTACCATGACGGGCCGCCATTGCTACTGAAGATCGGAGCTGCACTCCACTCCACGAGGAAGAGAACAGGAAGTGAAACAGACTAGAAATTCGAAAATCCCGGGAATCTGATCAAGGCGGGGACTGTTTCGTCATGGCCACAGAGCGGGTGGGGGGAAGACCAGAGAGGACGACTTTGGAATGCTGGGACAGTTCCTGAGGCCAATCATTGCGTGGTAAGCGTACACACGAGTGGAAAGGCACAACAGCTGTTCCGCGTTAACTGCTACCACCCTCGATGAGGTGGTTTTTGTATTGCGCTACAACAAGGCAGTTAACGCACAACAGCCCTATTGCACGTGTGTACACCGTTGTTGGTATCGCGTGGTAATTATTGTTAATGCGCGATAAAGTGATCGTGTGTACAAGGCCTTAGTAAATTTACATTCCTAAACCTGAGGCAGGAGAAGTTAATTACAATATAAGTTTAAGAATTATATTGCAATTAGTAAATCTGTCTCTCAGCAAAAAAATTAAGTAGGCAAGCATTTTCAAAGTATAAATGCAGCACTAGAACAAAAAAGTTATTCCATAATTCCTTATGCTATGTCTACACTTGTTGATTTAAGTCGATTTAGCATGTCCACACTCAAATTTTAAGTCGACTTAGAGGGGACCCTACAAAATTGACCTAGAGCGTCCACACTAGGGCTAGGTGGACTTGGGACAGGGACACGGTGGCAGGGGGGGCACCTTGATACAATGGGGCAAAGGGGGACAGGGACACTAGCAGGGCATAGGGGCAGGGTGGGCAGGCCAGGCTGTGGCTGTGCCAGCCACCCTGACAGGGAGGGCAATGGGGAAGCCCTGGAGCCCCCTAAGTCGACATAAAGTCAACTCAGGCTACTCCACATCCACACTAGCTAAGTCGACTTAAAACGAGGTTTTATCAAGTCGACTTAATTTTTCCTTAAGTCGACTCAAGCAGCTGCTTAAGTCGACTTAAGGAAAATGTAGTGTAGACGCAGAGTAAATTAAGTCGACTTAAGCAAGCTTAAGTCGACTTAATTTGTAAGTGTAGACGCATCCATAGATTCCAACAGACACGTTTAATTCAGTTCTAAATAAATAAAAAAAACAGGAAGTGGATTATCTGAAAAATACAAATTCTGTGCTAAACCTTTTATGAGGTCGTATAACAATTATCTTTTTGCGACGGAATTTCAGATGTGAAATTAATTCATATGGTTGTTGTCACAGGTATGCTAGATCTCTTGTAGATCAGCTTGCTGTGGAGTAGGATAAAAAAAGATTGCAAGCTGTACTCCAGTCTATGTACATTCGGGGTAAGCACATCTTTCTGTAGTGCATCTGTCAAACATCAAACCTTGTGGTCTCATAAGCCATAGTAGATCTGCTTCTTGACCTGGAAAGAGCTAAGCCTCTATCTCCTGAAAACATAAAAAAGAGAAAATAAACATCCTGCGAGAAATGTCTGGGATTTAGGCTGCAGATACTGTTGCTCTAGCCTTTCTTGATATACTATATACTTTGTCATTGTAGGCTTCCGTGTCACTGGTGGGCTGGGAGGGCGCCCCCTTCAGGTGCTTCAGGGTAATTAGCCACAGCAGGCACCCTTCCCGACAGCATCAATAGCCCCCCGTTGGGGCGGGGCAGGCACAGAGAGTCAATTGCCCCCCCCCCCAGTCCCCAGGCGGGGCAGGGCAGGCACAGAGTCAATTGCCCCCCCCGGCCCCCAGGCAGGGCGGGCAGGCACAGAGTCAATTCCCCCCCCCTGGCCCCCAGGTGGGGCGGGGCAGGCACAGAGTCAATACCCCCCCGGCGCCCAGGTGGGGCAGGGCAGGCACAGAAGACACAAACCTCTGTAGAGGGTTGCTAGGGGTTTGAATGCTCCAGGTGGTTAGGGAAAGGGGTGAGGGAGGGGGACGCAGGCCCACCCACTCCACTGCGTCCCAGCCCAGGGCCCTATTCAGTGGCAGAGGGGTCTGCCACTGTGGTCAGCGGGGCTCCTGCCGAAATGCGCTGACCCTGGGCGGCTCCACCACTCACTAGGCGGCAGCCAGCCAGCCACCCCTGGGCTACTTCCTCCCACCCCAGGGTTTGGGGTACCGGGTCCACAGAGTCATCCTCCAGGTCCTCAGGGTAGATGGCTCTGGGGATCCCAACCAGGCCCTCTATGTCCATAGGCAGGTCTGGCAGCTCCTCTGTCTGCTCCACTGAAGGCAGTTCTTCGAGGTCATAAGGGCCAATCACTGCCGGTTGTTCCTCCGGTGGACGGAGGTCCTCGGCCGAGGGGAGCTCTTCCAGGTCGCAGGGCTTCAGCAGCTCCTCCAGGTCCTCCGCAGAGAGTGTCACGGCATCTGGGGGGCGATGCACCCGGGGTCAAACCCCCCAGTCCCTCACCTCAGGGATCCCTTCCCAGTCACTGGGCCCAGGTAAACTGGGCAGGCCCTCCGGCCGTCTAGCTAGAGAGGATGGGGTTGACCTCCTAGGAGGGGCCTGGCTTTCTCTGGCTCGCCGCTGGCGGGGAGCCACGTCCTTCCCCTTCGGCAGCTCTCCCTCCACTGAGCTGTCTGGCTGGGCCTTTATAGTTCCCCTTCCTGTCTGGGCTCCGCCCCTCTGCTTCCGGGCTGGAGCCCTGCAGTTCCCAAGTTTGTCCAGGGGAGGCTTCCAGGCCCTTCCTCAGGCCCAGGCTCCGAGGGAGGCCACAGCTCTTCTCTACAGTCATCCTGTTGGATGTTACACTTACATTCCATAATGCTATTGGAAAATAGATCATAATCTGTCTGTAGTTTCAACATCAGGGTTCCTTTCAGCAGCTCCAGTTAATCTATGACATCTGATCCTACACTGATCTCTGAAGCTTTTAGCTTGGGATGCACAACATTATACTTCATTATAACCTACCTGAAGAGAACTGGGGCAGAAAGGGGGACAGAGGTATAACAGAGGTTCATTCATTGGAGGTGGCATCTCCTTATGTCTGCCCTGGGAATCAGCTCTCGCCCTGTCTGGCACCCTCTTCCATCCATCATTTGCACACCCTACCAGCTCTCTCTCCTTGCAACTCTAGATGCTTTCTCTTCTAGACTGGGCCTGCAAGCCAGATCACTATAGTCCTTTTCCCCTTCTGGGGATGAAGAGCTGTTTTAAACAGTGCAGTTTTAAACTGCCTGTGCAGTAACACTTTCCCAGTGGCTGTAAGAGAACCTGGGCTCCAACACAAGGACCCTACAATCAGTAGCCTAGGTTTGCACCCTCAAATCTTACTACTGTTCCCTGTAACTCCTACTTCACCTCTATCAGACTCTGGATATGCCCTTCCCTAGGCTTCTATTCTCCTTCTGATTACCTCCTTTCCCTCTCTATGACTAGAGAGTGACTGCAGGCTCCCTCACTGCAGCCCTCCATTCCTACAAACTTTCTGGTTCTATCATAGCCTCACCTGTTCTTTCTCAGGCCTTGTACACACTACAAAGTTATTGCGCGGTAAGGCTCCTTACCGCGTGATAACAATCAAAGCGTCCACACACTAAAGCTTCTTGTTGCGCGGCAACAGCCCTCTTGCCGCGCAACATGTAAACCACCTAAACGAGGGTGGTAAGGCTTACCACGGAACAGTTGTTCCGTGGTACAGCCTGTGTGGACGCTTTTTGCGCTGTTGACAGCCTCCGGAAATGTCCCAGAGTGCCAAATTGGGCCACTCTGAGACATTGGAGCTGTCAAATATGTCAATTTCACTGCTCTAGCAGAGCAGTGAAATTGAGTATTATGGGAGCTGCCCGGTTTGGCAGCTCCCCTGGACTGAGGTAGGGGGCTGGCCTGAACCGGCTGCCCATGCCGGTTCGGGCCAGCCCCCCAGCTCAGCTCCCGGGCTGCAGGTGCCGGCAGGCACTCCGGCGCTTAAGCGCCGCAGTGCCTGCTGACACCCGAACCAGCTCGGGGTTCGGGTGGTGGCAGAAGCCCCAGCGGAGCTTCTGCCGCCACCTGAACCCCTGGACTGAGCTGGAGGGGCCAGCTCGAACCCTCGCCCATTCGGGCCAGCCCCCAGCTCAGCCTCAGGGCTTCGGATGACAGCGGGGGCTGGCAACGCAGCCCCCACTGCCACCAGAAGCCCTGCAGCTGGGCTAGGGGGCTGGCTGTGGGCAGTGCATGATAGGACAGGTGCCCACCATGCACTGCTCTTCTTTCGCAAAGGATGCTCCTTTGCGAAAGAAGCAGCACTGTGTACGCGAGAAAGCGCTATATTTATAGCGCTTTCCTTGTCCCGCAATAAAAGTTATTGCGGGACAAGTCTGTAGTGTGTACATGGCCTCAGCTGTCCCAGATTGCCTAGCCAGCCTAATTCCCCTCAGTGTGGCCTATCAAAATAATTGGCTCACTTCTCAGCCTCATTAACTCTTTCAAAGCTAGTGTGGGGTGAATACACCCCTCAAGAATGCCTCCTTCCGGGTATGGATGCCTTTTTCCCTGGCGTTACTGGAGCTGTGCCCCATGTCATCTCTCTGCTGCTCCAGCCCACCCAACATGAGAAGAAGTTTGTCCTTCTCCTCCATGGTGTTCTGAAACTTTTCCTTCTGGAATTGAATACCCTCTATGACTTCTTGTAAAGCCAGCTCAGTTGCTACCAGCTTCTATTGTAACTCCTTTCCTTGTTCTGAGGACTCCTTCATAGCACACTCTTTCTCAGGGCCTGGCATCCTATTGTCTTCTGTCTGTTCTCTATATTTGTTCCTGATTCCTTCACATTTGTTTTTGCAAGGCTCCTTCTCATCTCGGCTTCCTACCCCATCCTTGCCTATGCCATGGTCCACTAACATTTTGTTCTAGTTCCTAGTTCAGACTCTACTTTCCTGGACTACAAACTAGTTGCTTGTGATGTTGATGCCATACATATCCTGGCTCCCCACAGGCAAAACAGATGATCCCTGTGCTTCCTGCTCTCTCTCTAGGTTGGTTGCCATGGAGTTTTCCTGCATTCCCTCTTCCATGATAGGACTTCTTATCTCCACCCCAGTAGAGGCACTCCAAAGCATTCCTACTGCCCAATGGAGTAATACTGCCTCTGCTGGGCCTCTGGCCTCCTAGCCTTGGAACCTTTTCTCCACTCATGACCCTTATGGCCCTTGCTCACTTCCTGCAGGATTCTGAGTAAATACTCCTGTTCCTTGGCCATTGTTTGTGCTGGTTTTCTAAGACCTACATGAGCTGGGTCTAGATCCCCCTTTGCTGGCCACTTTCAGTGGGCGCAGCAACCTTGAGAGAGAATTTGCTTTCAGTGAAGACAGACTCTGCATGTGGCAGCTCCATTATCCTTTCCCAGTTTCTTCACCTCTTCAGGCTCAAAAGCCCCTCGTATCAGGGGCAACCATTAACAATAGTCACTCATTCTCCCCTTAGTATTGGGGTGTCTCTCATGGACAGTCCTTCACATTCCCTTTGTATCAGGATGGCTGTCATGCCCACATTCATCAGCAAAATTGTAACTGGCTTTATTCACTGTTGGTAGCGTTTCCTTGTGGCTGCCCTGGAAATCAGCTCTTGCCCAGTGGGGCACCATTTTCCATCAGTTGTTCACATGCCCTGCTGCCTCTCTTTCCCTGTGACTCAGGATGCTCTCTCTTTGCGACTTGGCCCTCTGGCCAGGGTGCTGTAGTCCTTTGCCCCTTCTGGGGAACTGAAGTCCTACTGGATGACTGTGCTAGACAGTTTTAGTGCCACTGCTCTACAGGCTTGTAGGGTAACCTGGACCTGCCCACTCCTCTGGGTTCTGGACAAGGGACCCTACAACCAGCAGTCATGGTCTGCATTGTGCCAAACCTTGCTGTTATTTCCCTGGCTTGCTCCTACTTCACCTCTATCAGTCTCTTGCTCTACTCTTCTCTGGGTATGCCCTTCCTTCAGGGCCAGAATCTCAGGGCTTCTAACCACCCCTCTGAAACTCTTCTCACTGTGGTTTCCTTTTCCTCCCTCCCCTCTCGAAGGCAGAGTGATTGCAGGCTGCCTCACAGCAGCTTTTACCTGCCCGTTTTTTTTTTCCATGGCAAAGCAGACTTGATTGAATACTCTATAGCCACCACTGCCACCAATTCTTCCTGAATATATTGTGGTTTATAGCCTCTCACTCCTGTATGTGTTTTTCAGGTAATCAGTGCATTTAATAATACTCCACTTCCCAGGTGTTGTTACTAAATAACGAGGAATTTTTTTAAAACTTGACATATTAATTGTTCAGAAAGCTTTCCCCTTCATTTATCAAAGCCTTTACATACTCATAAAAACTAATCAGTTGTTTCTTCCATCTCACAGAACCCAATAGTTCATCTTTGTATCTATTTGTTTGAAAAACATTTTTGTTTAAGCCACAATGGCCAGTTAGTACTGTAAACAAATGCACTTCACTACTCCTAATCAGACCCTGTAGTACATTGTAATCTTCAACATTAGGTCACCATTCAAAAAAATCAACTTCTATTTTTTTCATTAAGCCACATTTTTTGCCATTCCTCTTTTAATTTTTTCTGTACTAGGCTTTTCAATCCCTGCTTACTCAAGTGCATTTCTGTCTCAATTTTTATAGTATTTTTAGCTGCTTTGTCTGTCATTTCATTCCCCATTATCCCAATATGTGTTAGGATATGGTTACATATGGGATTTTCTCCCATGAAAGTTTATGCAATAAATACATTTGTTAGTCTTTAAAAGTGCCACCAAATTCTTTGTTTGTTCTGCTGACCTAGACTAACACGGATACCCCTTTTGGAATATACCCCCAATTGCACTACCTCTGATTAGAAATATTGATTAAGTTGCTTCTGTATACAAGACACCATTTATCACCTCAAGCCTGAGACTGAATCCGAAAAACCAACCACTACTGCTGGGCATTCGCCCAGATCCAATTCAGTGCTGGTGTTATTGTTACTGGTCTGGCTATCATGGCACCGACATAGTCAGATAGTCTTTTAGAAGTACTAATTCCCTATTTTGATATACTATCTCCTGACTCTTCCTGATTTTTCTTTTTTGCACCCATCTGTGTATATCTGACAGAACCAACTTCATTTTTTCATCTCTATATTGGTACACTTTTAATACCTACTGTCTCTTTTTTATTGGTATGTTTATAAAATCTAAATCCTTGTTTTCACCTGCAATTTTCCATCCATATCTAATTTTCCCATGACTTAAAGTTTTGACTTTGTTTAACTTTTCCTTATCTTTCAACTCCTGCATCCACACTTTTAAACTCAAATGGCATATGGAGTTCTAACATGACGTACTATATTGTCCTATCTAATTCCCAACAACTGCCATATGTATTTGGTACTTTCATCACTGCAGTTCCCATTAACTTTGTCCCCGAAAGACAGGTCCAAGGGTCTCATTCATAGTGTAGGTGGCATTTCACTAAAAGGTATTTGTAGCACATATTGGCATTGTAATAAATGCACCCCATGGAATTCATAGTGCTGAGGTTAGTTTTGAATCTCATTTTTTAAAATTCTTATTTTGATGCTGACCCAAACCCTTGGCAGCTATATTCAATAATCATTCTGATTACCATCCACAGTGTTTACTTATCTGCCTGCCAATTAGTCCCACAATGACTTTTAGGCAGGTTATTCCTTCTTGTACATTTATTTGTAACATAGCTTATATGATTTTTCCAAACTATTTTAAATATTACCCCTAAGAACTTTCCCAACTCTGATGTGCATGGTCCTTTAATCAAAAATTCTCTAATCCACATAGGCATATTAAACATAGCTGGTACAGCCTTACCTAGGCTACTGAAGTATCCTAATACTAGAAGTTTAATTCCAGGTGGAATGAGGAATAAAAATTAATAATTAAAGAAAGAATCAAAGCCTTTTCAATATCTAGAAAGACAACTATCATGAAACCCTTGTGCCTCATATCTTTTTGTATTTCAGTTTCTAATTTAGCAATCTGATCAATGGTACTACTTCCTCTCCTAAAACCACTCTGCACATTATATATAATGCCATTGTTTTTCAAATTGGCAGTCAATCTTTTATTCATCATTCTTTCCATAATTTTGCCCAGATGGGAAGTGTTATTTAGGCTTCCACTTCTGTGGATACTTTGCCTGGTTTTTATATTGGAATTATGACTGCATATTTCCACCCTACCAGTATCATTCCTTTCTCCCATATAGTGTTTAATACATTCCCAGATAAAACTCCAAGATAACATGTGCTTTCAGAGAGATATTTAAACATTGTTACATAATAAATCATGACAGTCTTCAGCAGGGCTGTCCCTGAGGGGGGTGGAGAGGGCGGGGCCCAGAGCCAATCAGCCAATCAGACCCCCACTTGTGCTCGGAGGGGCAGGGCAATCCTGCCTAGAGGCTGGGGTCCATGCTCCCGCCCTTTGCCTTTAGCTTGCCGCAGAAGGCAGTGTGGTGGGGGGCCCCACAGGCAGCAGGGCAGTGTGGGGTCTATGGAACTGCAGGGCCCGTGACAGTCACCCGTTGCCCCACCCCCAAGGATGGCAGTGATCTTCAATGAATTGTCTTTTAATCTGGAGGAAAACTTCACTTTGGTTTTCATCATTACTCACCACTTGAAAAGTTTCTGCGTGCTAAAACTTCTGCTTCCTCATTATCAGAGCTCCTAACGGTGTTGTCAGTCCCAATAACACCTGGGATGTGGCTACTCTCAGTCTGAATTCTGTTCAGTCTTCTAATTTGCCTTCTGATGTCTTGGAATCTTTGTTTATCTACCCAAAGGATTTCCTCCCAACTCTTTTTCTTTGTTTTTTAAATAATTTTTGTGCTATTGCCTTACTTCCTTTAAACATCATTAGATATTCACAGTTCATTATATCTTTTGCTCTTTTAAAACAAATTTAAAAACAGGCTTTGTTCTTTTCTTTAATTGCTAATTTTTATTCCTCATTGCACTTGGAATGAAATTTTTACTATTGGGATACTTCAGTAGCCTAGGTATGGCTATACCAGCTATGGCTAATAATCCCTTTATTACATTATCATTAAGATTCTCTATGTCATCATTCACACAATAATTATTCACAAATTCAGCACATTTACTTATAAATAGTTCCCAGTTAGCTCTTTTAAAATTCCAGGTATGTAATTTTCCATTACCTTCAGCCTTCCCTTGCCCCTGAAAAATAATAAGTAAGACCCTACTTGAATTCAGAATCATCTTCAGGCAGGGGCGTTGCTGGATAGAAAAAAGATCCAGGGCTGTGGCCTCCCAGCCCATTCCCTGCTAGCTCCCTCCCCCCGCCCAGCTAGGCCACACCCCCAGACCCCACCTCCACCCAGTCCCCCCCACCACTACCCAGCCCCCACCAAGTCTCCCTGTCCCCATGCCCCCTTCGCCTCTCCCCAAGCCTCTAACTCCATCCATCCATCCCCAGCCCCCTATCCTGACCCCTTGCTCGACTGACTTGCGAGTCCGGACCCCTCCATTCCCACCCCCGGTCTCTGCGTTCCCCCCTTACCTTAACCCGATACACAGGCCCGGGACCGGCCTGCGGCAGCGGAGCAGGACAGCCGGCAGAGGGGCCGGATCAGGCCATGCTGCCGACCGCCACGCTCTGCTTCCACCGCCACTGCCACATGCCGGCCCCTCAGGCCTGATCCTGCCCCTCTGCCGCTGCCGCATGCCACCACCATGGACAGGCAGCATGGCCAGATCAGGCCTGGGGCCCCTTTCCCAGCTCCTCTGTCCCCCTCCCCGGTGCTCCTTTTCCAGCTCCTCTGTCCCCCTCCCCCATGCTCCTTTCCCTGCTCCTCTGTCCCCCTCCCCCGTGCTCCTTTCCTGGCTCCTCTGCCCCTTTCCTGGCCCCACTGCCTGCTGCCTCCTCCCAGCCCGCTCACCTGGCTGGAGGCTCGGAGCTGCAGGGGTCGCTGGCAGAGCCGCTTCTGGGCCAGGCTGCTCCTGCCCTGAGCACTCTCTGTCTGAGCCATGTACACACGATCACTTCATTGCGCGATAAGGCTCCTTATCGCGCAATCAAGCTGGTAGCGTACACACAAGCATTTTTCTTGTTGCGTGGCAACACCATCTTGCTGCGCAACAGTTAAATCACTCCAATCGAGAGTGGTAAGCATTATTGCGGAACAGCTGTTCTGCAGTAATGCTTGTGTGTATGCTTTTTGCGTGGTAGACAGCCACCGGAAATGTCCCAGAGTGCCAATCGAGGGCACTCTGCGACATTGGAGCTGTCAAATATGTCAATTTCACTGCTCTGGCAGCGTTCCGCCTCGGTTTTCTATTTTTAGGGGCCCCGGAACGCTGGCCCCTAAAAATTGGGGGCCCCGGAACGGTGTTCCAGTGTGTTATCCCTTACATTAACCTCTGGCTGCTGGGAAAAATAGATCCGGGGCTCAGGCTATTCTACCCGGGGCCGACGCCCTGCCAGCCCAACGGCAACGACGCCTCTGTCTTCAGGTAATTGTTGCTGAGCTTCAGACAAGACATGGAAAATCATGGGAAAGTAATAATGGACCATTAATAGCAGTAATTTGAAAAAGCAGAAGTAGACCTATATGTTTAAGATAAATTTGCTGGAATGATATAAACTCTCAAGTATTATGCTGTGCCTGATAATTTTTTGATAACCAGATATTTTGCTGCAACTATATAACATTCATTAAAAAAAAAAAAAAAAAAAGTGACTGGTACATTATGAAATTCAGAAGACTAGAAGTCTTAATACAACTGCTATAGAAATTGAGTCCAATCACTTTAGCCTTTTACATTTTACCGGCATTGGATGTTATTAGTGCAGCACTAATTGCATACTCAAAATATATGCAAAATTGTACAAAGTAAGCTACTTAAAATCAAAATTGCAGTGGAAGCTAATATTGCAGGACCTCAATTTGAATTAGGGCTTTAGTAATAAGTATATGGAAATGATCATTCCCCGTTCCTTCTTCCATATATATTTCCCAGCTGCATTTATTTGCAATATCTGCTGTTATAATTCCCAGCTATAAGCAGGAAAAACAAACACCTGCTGCCTTTAATCTGGTTGGGGTGCCATTGATGAAAACCATTAGATTATTTTCATCCATGAATTTTACTAAATGTAAACCATTTTTATCAATTGTCTTATTTTCCCATAATTTATTATGACTATTATCATAGTCTTTGCATATGATATATAATATTTTTGCATTCTTCTTTATTTCTTGTCACTCTGGACTTTCTAGCTTCTCACATAGCTTATAGATATCATATAGCCTTAAATAAATATTACTCTTCCACTTAATCTCACCAGTATTATAATCTAGGCTTACATTTTCATTCTCTGCTACTTTGCAGTTTAATTATTTTTTCCTTATAAAAGTATAAATGCCTCCATCTCTTCCTATTTTTCAGTTTTCCAAAAAGGCAATATATTTTTAATTTTAAATATATTTAATTTTTAATATATTTATACTTTTTAATTTTAAAAGCAAGTTTTTCAACCAACCATGTTTCTGACTTAGTTCTCATTTTCAGGATATTTTATTTTAGTTCTTGACCATGTGCTATCCAATGGTGCACATTCCAACAAAAGATAGAGATCCCCATACTACTCATATTTCACCATAATTTCATTCAAAATGCCATGAATACAGTCCACTGACAATTTGATAACACGGAGATATTTTTCCCCTGTCCTTGCTATAATTTTCATTGTTTCTGATCTTTTTCCTGGTGACTGATATACAATTGATCATTATCATAAATGCTATAAACCTTTCCTTTTTTCATTACTAGTATATCACTGGCTATTTCTTCCACAACATTTATCATATTCTTTATAGAATGAGGCCATCTACAATTCTCCTTTGCCTTTGCTGATTGTCTCTTCCTTTTCTTCCTGGTGTTTTGAGAGTCTCCTCACAGCTCCCACATAAATTATTAACTATTTTTATCTTTTGTATCTCTTCAGCTTGCCTTGACACAATGCACGCTCTGTATGCCTCACTGTGATTTTCACCACAGTTACTACATTTGACTTCTGTCCCTTCTATACAACATTCACAGGAATGTTCTCCCGCACATTTATTGCATCTTGTTTTCCCTTTACAAATTGTTGCTACGTGGCAATACTGCTGGCACTTATAAACACCTTAGGAGAGAGGGAGCTCTATGGGTTGGTTCTGAACACCTGAGACCCAAGTGTTTCTTTTTCAGGTAGAGTACCCTTTTGAAATGTGTCCCTTCTATACAATCAGTACAGTTGTTGATGGCTTGCTTTCTCTTCCTCATTTACTAATTAGTGGCTTTACTTACTAACAATTTATCTTCTCCTATTGCTTATCTCCTCATTGGGCAGGTTTAATGGAACTCCACATATGACCCCCTTTCTTTCAGTCAAATGTGTTGGTATGTAGCAACTTATTTTAGCTTTCCCTCACATTTTAGTTTTTAGCAGTTTATCAGCTTTCTTCTTTGTTTTTACGGTGAACCAAAAGATCAGCAGCAGCAGCAGCCTCCTAGCTCTTACAATAACCCTGATTTTTTTTTTAATCCAGTCAGTTATTTTCATAGCATTAACATCACCTACTCTTTTTTCTTTAGCAAGGGAATCTTACAGTTGTAACATTTTGGTTTATTTCCTTCTTTCTTTGCTTGCTGTTAGGCTGATATCAATCAGCATAATCTAATTCTGCCTCTACTCTTTTTTCTCTCTGTTTTGTATCAATTCTCCTTCTCTGATAAATTCATCTTCGGGTTTCTAAAATGACTTCACCAGGGACCAGAAAATCCTCCAGCCATCCCAATTCCCCTGTGCTGCCAGCTTCCTGGCTTTATCACAGCACTGCCTGTTCTTTCTCAGCTGGGCTCTATTCTCTGTCAACAATTGCAACCTGCCTAATTCCCCTCAGGTGTGAACCATCAAGTTAATTGGTCCCCTTCTCAGCCTCAATAACCCTTTCAAGGCTGGTGTGTGGTGAACAGCCATCACAGGGTAAAGGGAGTGACTTGGTATGTGCCATACCTACCCCCTCGCCCACTATATAAAGGCCACTGGGAGATTTTAATTAATACAACTCCTAGGCAGCCTTTGTTGACAGAGCTCCTATGGAGCCTTAGGTAAAGGCTAATTAATGCTTCACTTGCCCAGCAGAAACTCCAGGGGACAGCAACAGCAAAACATTACCCTCTGTCTTCAACTGTGTGACTGAGTTTTCTTTCCTTCTGGTTCCTTGCAGACACTGAGACGTAACAATAAGCATGCACTACAGTTAGGTAAATAAGAACCTGTTAGAAATGGAGATTGATCTGTCTGCATATGCCTAAATTCACTTAAATATCATAATCTATGTTATAGATGGAAAACACATTTTTGATCATTTGTTCCGGCCAGCTCAGATTGTCCCAACATCTCCAGGTGACACAAACAAAATCCAGGATGTGTCCTCAAAGGTCTGTTCTGTTATCTCACACCAGAACTGTGTTCTAGCCTCTAACTTAATCTATCACAGGCCATCTGGAACTTACAGACAGCTCAAGTCTCTAAAAATTTCAAGCTGGACCCTAGGCTTCCACTTAACCATAACCAACTGGCACAGTTTTAATTATGACAGCTACAGAGTGCAGTCTGTAGTGGTTACTGGGCAGCTTCCTATAAATTGTTTCCCTATGGAAACAGAACCACAAGGAAGCACTAAATGGGTTGAGATCTGGGTATCTGAGATGCCACCTCAGCAATGAAGGTAGCAAAGCTAATGGCCTCTTGGCCAGATAATTCCTGCAAAGGATTGTTAACTACAAAATTTGCTTCCTACATATTGTCTGTCCAGAGCCTGAATTTGTTAAACTTCTGGGCATTCTGCAAAGAACCTCTTCTTTTCTTTCAGGTTTTCTGACAGGAGTTGGGTTGAGGGATAGAAGTGATCAGATACAAAGTTACGAGGTTAGGCAATGTTACTGAAATGTATGGACAGCTGACACTATTTTCTGAATATGTACTTTGTTGATTTTTTTCCTTGAAATTTGTAATTTTTAATGTAACGCTTCTGCAAGTTGGATTGGCAGCAACAAGGGCCAGGTTCAACATCTAGGGGTTCCTTTCAACAATATAACACCAAACTGGCTCAAAGCCTGAACCAGTCACCTGGGAAATTATACACTTCTTCTGTGGGCACCTCCAAAAGATGATGCTTTCCCCGTTGCAAGCACAGAGTCTGAGTGCAGAAAGAAGAGAGTTTAAGTTATTCTGCATTAATTCAGGAAAACAGCACAAACAGGATTCATAAACATAAAACCATGAGCAAAACCTCCATCCCAGAGTATATTAAGCAGTGTCCCTTGCCTCTTTTTTCTTTCTCTTGCATATCCCATTCAAAGTAGTTGTCCTTGGTCAGTGATGATCCAGAATGCAGGGGTGCATCTGAGCAAATTCACCTCCCACCAGAGCTGGGGCAGGGAGTGGGGGGCAGGTAGAGAGAAGAAGGCACCTTGCTTCCCCTACCAACTGTCACTTCCATTCCACTGGCCGCCATGTTGGCAACTTATTACTCTGTGAACCACTTTGCCAGTCACCCACCAGCCATTTCACCAGCTGCTCTGCTTCACACCATCACCTTTTGCTCCCCCCTGCTTCTACTATGACCTCTGCAGGTCAATCCCTCAAGTTTCCACCTATCTCTCAGTGATTTCAGCTCTTAGGGTACGTCCACACCGGAGCCTTAGGTCAACTTAAGGATGGTTAAGTTGACCTACAGACTGCCGTGTCCACACTGGGGGCTTATTAAGTCGACTTAAGTGCTTCCTTAAGTCGACTTAATAATACCACCTCTTAAGATCGACCTAAGGCTTAAGTTGACCTTATTAAGTTGACTTAAGCCAGTGTAGATGGGGGATAGCCCTTAAGTTGACCTAATTGTCCCCCAGTTCCCCTCACAGAGTTCCTGGTCACTCATCTGTCGACCTAGCACCTGCCAGTGTGGACGCAGGGCTGTGGACTCTCTAAGTCAACTTAACAAGGTTGACTTTAAGTTGACTTAAAGTTGACCTTGGTTAAGTTAAGTTAACAGAGCCTCCAGTGTAGACGTACCCTTAGTGATTATCAGTTCTTAGTGGGGAAACCTCACTGCTGCTGTCCCACAGTAGATGCCAGCTTTGCTGAGCATTTAATGAAACAAAAGACTCTAATGGAATCTTAATTAGCTCTATCTTTGAACAGTGGGAAGGGGAGGTTAAACTACTCTAAGGAACTCCTGGAAGAAAGCAGAACCACAGTGGATATGGTTATGAATTTGCCATGGTAAATTAGGCAAAAATCATGGAACAGTGATGGTAAAAATGAATAAAATGATGATATGGTCATGGCCAGAAAAATGTGTAATTTTTATCAATAAAGTATTACAAAATGTAACATTTACACTGCCCAACCAGCCACAGGCACCTCCCACAGCAAACAGCAACACTCACCTGAGGGACTCTTCTGCCTGCCAGCCCTCTCCTAGTGCTAGAATTCCAATTCTATGTATGCTGGGTGACCCAGCATACCGGAAAATCACAGGGAAAGTCGTGGGAGATTGGGAAAGTTGTGGGAGGTCAAGAAAGTCACAAGAGGTCACTGGAAATTATTGTTTCCGTGACTTCTGTGGCCTCCGTGATTGATTCTGAGCCCTAAACATGGAGCAGACTGTCTTCAGGTGCGTCTACACTGGCAACTTAGGTCAACTTAAGGAGGCTTAAGTCAACCTAAACAAAGCCACGTCCACACTGGGTTTTTCTTAAGTCGACTTAAGCATTTCCTTAAGCCATGCACAATGCCTCACCCTGGTATCTGTGTTCATTTTTCAATTATTGCAACTTTATAAGCAAGGGATCTAAGGGCCAGATCCAGGAAGCATTTAGTCATGTGTGTAACCTGCCCCCAAATCCCACTGGAGGCAATGGGATCACTTCTAGTGTGAATAGAAATTATTCCCAAAAACATTAGCCAGGTCTTGACCAAGTTCAAACATGGCTTGGTATGATGCTTACACACCCCTTATGCAATTTTCTCAAAATTTCCTTTCTGTATGTGCCTGACTCAGGTTTTTTCTCCCAATTTCTTCTTCTTCTTTTTTTTAAGCTATTTCATTTGAGGAAGAAGTTCCAATTAATTTTTTTAGACACTTCATCTAGTTCTTTTTGTTTTGTAGGACTCAAGACATTTAATTGTCAAAAAATGTGAAGTATTCAGTTCAACAGGTCATTATGAGGAACCTAGCGAGAGTGCTTTGAGACAGCTGCCACCCAGTGGTCGGATTCCTCTTCCATTGCCAATCAGGGATGCAAGCTGCTCCCAATGGGTGCATCTACACTGGCAAGTTAGGTCAACTTAAGGATGCTTAAGTCGACCTAAACAAAGCCACGTCCACACTGGGCTTTTCTTAAGTCAACTTAATAACACCTCCTTTTAGGTTGACTTAAGCCTTAAGTCGACTCCTTAAGTCGACTGAAGGCCTGTGTAGACGGGGATTAACACTAAGTCAACCTTATTAAGTCAACTTAAAGCCAATATAACGGCTCTCTCTGCTTTTAAGTTGACTTAACAAAGTCAACTTAAAGTGTAGTCAATTTGTTAAGTCGACCTAACAAGGTCGACTTTAAATCAACTTAAAGTTGACCTTGTTAAGTCAACTTAACAAAGTCAACTTAACTTTGTAAGTGTAGACATAGCCAATTATACTTATTGGAACTATGTTCCCTCTAAAGTAACACTTCTGTAGACAACTTTGGTAACGTAGTTAGTCCTCGTGTACCAACTCAATGAGATTCAGTTTCCAGATCTTCAGCTGGTGGGAATGGATATAGCTCCATCACAGGCCATCCCTGGAGCTCCTGAGATTTCACGAGTTGAGAATCTGGCCACTCTTCTTTATGTATTTGTGCTGCTTAAGTATTTGTCCTCTTTTTGGCCTCTCCTCACTCTCTCTATTCCTGCCTTCTTACTTTCTAGGGCACAGTTCTAAAACAAGAACTAATTGCAAGCTTAGGAGTACTTAGTGCACTCATACGGTACATGTTCTGTTCTATAAGAATTAGTGAATTTCTAACCTGTAACAGTCTGTGATTTGACTGTACCCTTGTGACAGGCTACTCCCCAAATCCAGTCTGGTGTGCCGCTATGACCCCTCAAGCCCCACTCCTGAACCCCAATTCACCCCACCCCGCTGGGTGACCACTGAGTCAGTCCACTCCAGCCACCAGCATGTAATTGGTCCCAGGCAGTGGGTGTAAATCCACTAGCCACACAAGAGTTGGTCCCCAAGCAAGCACACCCAGCTCCAAACACTACACTGGGAGCCACTGCCTTACAGGGATTGGGACCCACTCCCAATCACCTTAGTCTCAAATCCATCCACTTAACAAAGAAGTGGATTATGCCCAGCCTTCCACATCCACACCCTCTAAAGATCACACAGCTTTAGATAAAACAAATACTGCTTTCCAGAAAAGGGGCCCCAGCATTTAAGGATAAATTCCAGAGCCAAACTTCCCCAAATCCCAGTGGTATTTGGACTGAACATCTGCTTTAGCCCATTTCTACTAATGGATTAAAAACAAATGCCATACAGCTGTTGTTCTTTCAGTCACTAGAAAAACTAACTAATTAACTATTAAAAGATTATTTGCTTCAAACTTATGTTCAGATAATTGACTTACCGACATATTTTATAGATGTACACACACACACACACACACACACACACACACACACACACACACACACTTAGTAGAAACCTTATAAAATAGTGCTGTACTAAATAGAAAGCAGTTCATATAATGGTCTGAATTACAGAGTAATCAATCTACCACAAGAGGGAGCCAAACTCTTTCATTTTGCACTGAAGAACTATGCACTAAACCTACATTCCTTTCCATCCTACAACATCTGTTAATAGTGAGATCTGCAGGCAGACAAAACCATATTTTCTATAGTGAAGGCTGTCATGTGCTGTTGGTCCTAATGTTTATGGGGCATTGTTTGAAATTTAGTAAACTGCCCAAATTTGGGCCGTTTCACATGAGAGATACCAGCACAATTCCTGGAGGGAAGATACCCATACTGCAGGCACTAAGGCTATGTCTACACTTGTTAAGTTGTTGACTCTGTTAAGTCGATTTAACGGAGCATCTACACTTAAAGTTGACTTAAGTTGACCTTTTTAAGTCGACTTAACAGAGTTTGTAGTGTAGACATACCCATCCACACTGGCTTTAAGTTGATTTAAGTCGACTTTCAGAGGTAGTGATATTAAGTCGACTTAAAGAAGCACTTAAGTTGACTTAACAAGCACCCAGTGTGGACGCAAAGTTCTGTAGGTCAATTTAAGCATCCTTAAGTCGACCTAAGGCGCCAGTGTAGACGCACCCTAAGTGCCACTGGTGAGAGACCAGAAATCAGAAGACTGTTGGGCTATGTCTACACTTGGAAATTTAAGTCGACTTTAGCTAAGTCGACTCAACTTAAGTCGACTTTGTTAAGTCGACTTAGTGAGTCTACACTTAAATTTTACGTCGACTTTGGGGGGAACTTACAAAGACGACCTAGAGCATCCACACTGGACACCTAGGTCGACTTCTAGGGGCTAGGGGGACCTAGGGCAGGTCCACGGGGGCAGGAGGGCACCCCTTGCCCAGTGCCAGGGGGCTCAGCCTGGGGACAAAGGGGGACAGGGACCCTGGCAGGGCATAGGAGCAAGGTGGGGCATGCCAGGCTCCCCCTGTGCCCCCCCCCCAGCAGGGAGGGCATTGGTGCAGTCCTGGGGTAGCCCTAAATTGACTTAGAGCTACCCCACGTCTACACTGGCTTAAGTCGACTCTAGGGAGTCGACTTAAGCCTTAAGTCGAATTAAAACAAGGTTTAATAAAGTCGACTTAATTGCTTAAGTTGCTTAAGTTGACTTAAGGAAACTGTAGTGTAGACACAGGGTAAATTAAGTCAATTTAAGCAAACTTAAGCTGACTTAATTTACAAGTGTAGACGCAGCCTTGGAGACTGAACTGCTTTCTCACTCCCACAAGTGATTTGTCAATACGAGGGTTCAGGCAGGTTGGAGGAATTCTGCGCTGTCATTGCCTATGATGTGCCTGCCCACTGGACAGAGACTCCAGAGTCAACAGTCCAGTAAGAATTATAAAGGAAATTAGATTATCAACTGTATGTGTCGATATCATTAAAATAGCCCATATCCTACAGTCGGGTGACATACACCTCTGCTGTATAGTTTATGAGGCAGAAATTCTGCAACATAAATCAAAGGAGCAAACACCAGCTTACAGTTCATCACATTTTAGCAGGAAAACTGGAATTTTGTGACAATTGCAAAACTCTACAGAAGCTTCAGTACTGCAGCCTAAATACGTAATCTGCCCTGGGTTCATGCTATCTTGGTGTATGCAGCACTTCTAATACCCCACGTAGTACCGAAATACTGTCGTTAGTATACAAGACAGGTGTAAGACCAGCTGTTTTTTTTTCTGCAGGGGGGAAGGAATGCTTGAGGAAAGTAAAGTGACTATTGAGGTACGTGGGGTCTCAGAGGACAAGCGTTGTGTTTTATAGCTCACCGTGTAGTATGGCAGAGAACAAAGTGGTGGGAAAGGCCGTAAGAAGCAAAACTTAGAACAATAACCTATGGGTGCGTCTACACTTAGAAATTAAGTCGACTTAATTTAATCTGTGTCTACACTACACTTTTCTTAAATCGACTTAAGCAAGCTGCTTAAGTTGACTTAAGGAAAATAAAGTCGACTTTATTAAACCTGCTTTTAATTTAACCTGCTGCATAGATCCCTGCAGTCCCAGACAGTGCAGACATACCCTGAGTGTTTAGCTTCCAAGATTCAGATTGTAGGGTTGATTCTCTGTTGACCTACAGACCTTGGCGAAAAGTGCTTCTTCATACTGTGCTGAGTTCATGTGCAGTTCTACACTGATTCCCTCTGGCAGCCTGGAAGAAGGACATGATCAGATCTCTCCTGTGCTCTGATCATTGCCAGAACTTCTATGGAGAGCTCAGTGTAAATTAGAGCAGTCTGAGGATTGTGCTAAATTACAGCTGAAGTTGGGCAGGCCGTTGAATAAAGTAAGGGTACAAAGATACGTTTGTGTTACCCTATCCAGTTCCTTCACCAAGCAAAGCTGAGCTAGAACTAAGAATCAGTCCCCCAAGATCCACAATCTCAGTCTTCTCACATGCTATAACTGATCACAATCAAGCAAAAGAGACATCTTACATTTCCAGAGGGACAGTCGCTCACTGATTGAATAGTGTGAACAATATGTCTATTGTGCAACTGTTACTTAAGTATCGGAAAAGCTGAAGAAAGAAAGAAAGAAAGAAAGAAAGAAAGAAAGAAAGAAAGAAAGAAAGAAAGAACCAGTGTTGCCAGCCCCAAGCATTTAATTATCATGAATCTGGCTTCCAAAAAATATGAGACTGACTTAAATATCAGGAACTTTAGAAAATAATAAATGTTTGAGTTCTTTTTATTAGTCTTTTGGATTTTAAGTCTTTAGGTCACATTTGGGTCACATTTTCAAACTTTCGTCTGCAAAAGAAAAGGAATAGAAACTTTTTTTTTTTAAAGTGAAAACTGAGATTCTTATATATTCCAGGATTACAAAACTGGGCTTCAGACACCATAACAGCAGCCAACATTTTTTCAGCACGTCTGCTTCTGACGTTAGTATGCACACCGTGCTAGTTCAAAAGACTGAAAATGTGAAAAAAATAAAGTTAGCCAAACTTTTTGGAACCTCAAAAAGGCCTCAGTTCAAGATTTGATGGTTGTTTCTTCCTTTATTTGACCTCTTCTTCTTTCTTGCCACTTCCTTATTCAGCCTATATGACTTCTATAGCCTTCTAAAACTCATAATCATATCTAGCCTGTCGTACAGATGGGTTTCATCCAGTCCATCTACCAGGTCTTTGGTCTCCCCTTTAGTCATCTTCAGTCCACTATCACTGCAAGATCCATCCTAACAATATAGCTCATAGGTCTCTGCTGGATATGCCCATACCAATGTAGCCTGGCATCCTTCAACTTGTCTTCAATTGGAGCAGTCTGCATTTGGCCCCTTACATGGTTAATTTGTTTCTTTTCATGGAGTGTCTAACCTTCCAATCATTTCAACATCTTCATGACTATTACAGAGAGCATAACATATTTCCCTTCTTCAGTCTGACCAAGCCTCTGTCTGTACATTACAATGAGTCAAAATACAGTTTTATATACTTCAACTTTTAACTTTATTGGTATATTTTTATCACAGACAACTGGGGTTAGCTCCCAACATTTGCACTAACCAAATTTAGCATGATTGCAGGCACCGCTGTCAGCAACAATAAACCACAGGTATTTAAATTCTTTCATTCTTTTAAGCTGTCTGCCTGTGATAGTCTATGTGTTGAGTTCTCCTCTCTTAATTATCAGAGTCTCAGCCTTACCACCCTTCACCAGAGTCTAAGTCCAGCCCACTCAAAACTACGTTGACTTGCAAGGTCTCAAAATCTTCCACATACATTATTAAGTCATCAGTGAACAGCATGTTCCAAGGAGGCAGTATTCATATACTCTCGCTTATCACATCCATGATAACTACAAACAAAAAGGAATGCAACACTGATACAGGCCAGGTATTACTGGAAATACGCTATAGTCACCTCCGTTTAGTTTTGATGGTAGTAGTCATTCCATCTTACATACCGTGGATAAGATGGACATATATTTCTGGCACACCACTCAATTGTAAACTCCGCCAAACTTGTTCCCTTGGTGCATGATTGTATGCCTTCACCAATTCCATAAAGACCATACCCAGTTGCTATCTCTTTTCTCTGATCCTCTCCATGGGTACGTCTACACTGGCAAGTTAGGTTGACTTAAGGAGGCTTAAGTCAATCTAAACAAAGCCGTATCCACACTGGGCTTTTATTAAGTCAACTTAAGCCCTTCCTTAAGTTGACTTAATAAGAGCTTAAGTTGACTTAATAACACCTACTCTGAGGTCGACTTAAGCCTTAAATTGAATTCTTAAGTCAACTTAAAGCCAGTGTAGATGTGGGTCAGTGCTAAGTCAACCTTATTAAGTCGACTTAAAGCTGTTAAGTCGACCATCTGAAGTCAACTTAAAGTATTGCCACTCTGTTAGGTCAACTTAACAAGGTCGACTTAAGGTCGACTTTAAGTTGACTTAAAGTTGACCTTGTTAAATCGACATAACAAAGTCGACTTAACTTTGCCAGTGTAGACATAGCCCAGGAGGATTTGCGAGAACAAATATGACATTAAGACCATGTCTGCACTGATGGGGCAAAATCACCATCATCAGATCAATCTTTTCAGATCAACTTAACCATTGGTTAAAACACGCTAAGGTGATCTGTATATTGACTTAGTAAAATCACCCCCTCAAGTGGCGCAGTGCAAAGAAGATGCTGGACTGAAGGGGAGTTAGAAAGTTGACAGGAGTTATGCAAGCTACTCTGCAGAGCTTGCATAACTCCTGTTGACTGCTGCCAAGTTTTCCTGGCAGTGTAGACCGAGCCTAATTGTATTCCTTCCCAGCATGACTCCATGCTGACATTTCAAAATTTCAATCATTCCATGCAGGTGCTTTTAGTAATTTTTTCTCATACTGTCAAGGAATGTGACATCAGCTTAATTGGTCAATCGTTAGCACACATTGTAATATCTCCTTTATGTTTAAAAATGGGCACCACAAAAACATTCATCAGCATTTGATCTTTTTTATGAATATCATTGAACAAATCTGCAGGATACCTGATGCCTCCCATTCCCAATAACTTCACTGCATTCATTGATACTTTATGTGGTCCAGGTATTTTCTCCTTTGGGTAAGGTCTCTAGTCACTACTTCTACATTCTACTTCTGCTAATGTGCACAAGCTAAAATATATTATTTTAAAAATATATTAGTTCCTTTATTCATTTGCCTGCGAGTTCATTTTCTCTTAGAAAACATCTCTGATCATTATCATAGCCAGGACTGTACACGCACTGGAACTAACCAAGAACCACAGCTGAGTTGCAGCAGAAGAACTGTTTCATTTTGTGGTTATGATATTTAAAAGAACAGGGAGACCCTGCTGAGAGACACAGCATGTTATGCCTAGATAAATTTAGCGCAGCAATGCTATCTATAGCCGATGCCAAACATCTCACAATGGATATTGTGATAAAATAGCAAAAATAAGATACTGAAGCATGCGATCTGCTGAAAAGGTTATTTTAATTGTTATTAAAATAACAGCCTAAACATGCGAATCAGGAACCCTCAGTAGATTGGTGAAGTTATACTCCCATAAACTCTGGCAAAAGTGCTGAAACTTCCCATGGTAATAAAGGAGAGGTTAACTACTGTGAAAAGATGAAAGGCAAGTGCTGGCAGAGAGCTGGCTGGACAAAGTTCACACAAGCACAGGGATAACTAATTCCCAGGAGTGAACAATACATTGACATTCCATTCTTGGGTGCAACTCAGAGACCATGTTATTCTAGATGAGGGCATTCAGAAAGGATTTGTGTCCACTGGAATTATTGCATGCCAAAAATATTGAAAATTAATGAAGTAACAATTAAAAACAAAAAAGAACTGAAGAAAATAGAAACCCAAAACCCAAATCTAGTTCAGATAGTGCAACTTCCTTCACAAATAATTAGGTTGCTGGGTCATGGAGTTTGGTTCATATACTGCACTGCCATTGGATTACTCAACTAATTAAAATCCTCATTAATAATCTTAACTGGAAATTAGCTATTTTCAGGTCAGACTGCTGTCTGCATTCATTTGTATTGTCTTGTGGTTCAAGAACAGGCTGGAGCATTAGGCGGGCTATCTTCTATTTCTAGCTGTGCCACAGTTTTCCTTTATGACCTTGGCATCTTGTTCTGCTCTAGTTTCATTTGACCATTATAAGAAGGGGATAGGAATGTCCTGGATATGGAGGCTTAATTCATATATGTTTATAAAGTACTTTGAGACCCTTGGATACGAGGTTCTACAGAGAAAAGTGCACTATTTTCAAAAACTCCTCGGCCTCTTGACCAGTATTTATGTGATCAAATGAGGTTGCTGGATTACAGTGCAGAAGGCTTTTGTTTCAAACACTGGAAAGTTTTAAATGGAAAAAGACAAAGTAGCACTCTATAGCCAACCTCAGTAATAGAACCATTAACAAGCGTGTGATTGTCATGCCTGGCATAGCCCATAGTACCATTCTGTACAGGCAGCACAGTCTTGATAAATCAAAAGAAGGATGTTGCACTTTTGAGCTTTACAGGATTACGAATTTCAGAAACAGAAGACCTCTGGCTGGCTTTTCCCAGAGATCCCTGCCAAAATCTTTTTGCCTCTGATTACTTTAAAGTAATCAACACTATTCAACACTTCCTGTTATTTAGATAATCTTTTAAGATACTGTATTTCTATGGTCCCTATCATTCTTGTATCTAAGCATTGGTTTCTCTTAACAGGGGGTTGACGAAAATGTAGAAACAGCTAAATATGAATCTTAAGATTTTTAAAAGCTGTTCACTCCACCTAGCCTGACTAGCTAGACTTGGAACAGGGCCTTCTTTTAGAGTGCTCTGACGTGCTGGGGAGAGCTGGTCAAAGAATAGAATGAACTTTTCAAATTTTTCAGCTGGCTCTAACGCATGGCCTTTTTGCAGCCCTGGTGCTAACTTCCCAAATTCAGTCCTTTTTGTGCAGCAGAGTCACTCCAGAGAGTTACAAAAACAACAGAGTCCTGTGGGACTTTTAAAGACTAACAGATTTACTTATCGCATGAGTTTTCGTGGGAGAAAATCCCACTTCGTCAGACGCGAAAGCTCATGCGATAAATAAATCTGTTAGTCTTTAAAAGTGCCACAGGACTCTGTTGTTTTTCTACAATAGACTAACATGGCTACCCCTTTGGAATTGACTCCATAGAGTTAAACACAGATCCTAGCACTTTCACTTACTCTCTACTTCTCTTTATGCAGAGGTCATAAACTTCCCTGCATTTAATTTCCTCCCATTCTGTAAATTTCCCATCTTCAAAGCATCTGACGAAGTGGGATTTTCTCCCACGAAAGCTCATGCAATAAATAAATCTGTTAGTCTTTAAAAGTGCCACAGGACTCTGTTCACTTTTTCCCCGTGTATTTTGTACAGAGTGAGTGAGTTTCTAGCCAATTCTGCTTTCTCAGTTATGTTCCCAAGTGCAATTTTTTAAACTATTATTTGTTAAGCACCAACCATCTGGTAGGTGCTGTATAGGCTGTTAATATAAAGATAGTCCCTGCTTAAGTGGCTTATTTGAGCTCATGGAAATGTGAAAACTTTCTTTAAAAAATTGTATTAAAACCTTTGTAAAGTAATATGGCAAAAAGCCTAATATAATGGGCCACATTCCTTGCTCATGTAAATGGTTGAAACCATGCTGTTTTCTAAGGGGGAGAGAGGGGCAGCTGCAAGGTTCTTCCTTGTCTTGCCAGTCTGCGGCAGCCTCACAACTTCAGGAACCAGAATGAGGCCAGGGATATACAGTGTAAATCACAACTCTATTTATTAGATGCTTAACAAGATGGCTCCTGCAGACGCAGACACACCCACCCACTCCATCCCCTCCCCCCAGTGCCTGCATCATGCCAGATACCTCACAATCAGATACCCTCTATTGATAACACACAGGGCTCATTTTAAAGAGACAGTACCACAATATACTTTCCTGCAAAAATTCCATTGAAATCAATAGCATTGTGCCTGTTTATGCTAACAAACAAAAGCTCCTCGACCCCTTCTTTCTACTCCTTCTTATTAATTTTAAAACAAGTTTAAATCCGGGGCCTAAAAGTGACTGATGCTTTTGTCTTTGAAACAAAAACTTGGTCATTCTCATCTTTTGGTTTATGAAATCATTAAGTTGCTGTCTGCCTGTCTCTTTAACCTTCACACAGATAAGCTCAGTCTCATGTCACTGACCAGAAAAGCAATATGCTGCTAAGGTCACCGTGTTTTTTAAATTTCTATGACCATTCACCTTTTAAACACTGATAACTAAGTTCAGGGTCCTAATTATTCATTGCTGTCAATTTCCTCTTAGCAGAGCTCCCACTTTGAGTTGCAATTTTTGGTTGCACCTCAGCCCAGACAGGCTGGGATAGCCCATTGAGGTGAGTCATTGGGTGGAGGTGATGTTCTCTCCCTGAGCTCTGCCATGCTGCGCTGGCCCACAAAAACTGAAGTCCCCCCTTGTCCCACCGGGGGGGTGCCACACACTTTGAAGACCTCTAGAAGCTGTTGCTAAATGGAAGGCAGAAATCTGGGTCAGGGCACGTGACCTTGCGTGTCTTCATTCCGCCCCCCACCCCTCACCACCACCACCATGGGTCACTTCTGCCTTTCTCAAAAGGTACAATACATTATTTGGAAAGGGCCATAACCTAAAAAATTTGAAGACCACTGTGCTAATACAAATTGCACTTTTACAGCAAATAATCTGTGGTTTGCTCCTCTTGCCAGGCAACACTACACAGTACCTAGCAAATACCCCAATTGCATGTTCTTTGGCTGAAAAACAGGCTAAGAAAAATGCACAAGGTAAGGATTCTTTCCTAGACTGTAAACACCCAGATCACTAAATCTGCTCATTTTGTATTGGAAATTAAACTTGTTTGGTCCAAAAAAGAATGAGGTGCCAAGACCTTGTTTTGAAAAACAAGTTGGAAAAAATTAGTTTATGAAAAATAACCAAGTGAACAGCATATAAGTTTTGTAATACATTCTTCTACTGTGATCTTGTAAGTTTCCAGGTTAATTCTATCATTCATAACATATCAACTGAGAGAAACTAGAAATAATGTACCTAGGAGAGAGAGAACTTTCTCTATAGCTTGTTCTTTTGAAAAATTTTGGATATAAATAGACTATTTAGCTCCAAAACTTTCCCCCACAAGTTGTTTTAGGTTGTTAGGCACAACTCTGCCCAGGGGCAACTGTGTCAGGGATGCAGAATTCATTCAAGATCTCAGCCCATAGCAAGAATGGGCTACAGCCCTTCCAGTAGCACATCATAGTCCTTTCCATGTGTCTGGCCATTTCTGGGAGCACAGAGATTGCATTTGTGCTTGGCTGCTGTGCAGAGGAATAAGAGGTGGTGAGGTTACTAATCCCTGTGATGCAACAAAACAGAATATGGGCTTTAGTGTTTAATTAGTTGGGCTCTTTTGTGGCTATAAAGCCCTGCACCTGCAAGAGGATACGTGAGCAGATCACAGGAGAATGCTGACGGAACGACTTGGGCAGAGTGGCACCAGGCACATTGTGGGAGTGCAGATATCAATAACTGCTACTGTTTGAAACAGCATCTCCCTCCAGTGTCAGACAAGTTCACTAGCCCCAGTAGAAAAGTGCAGGGACATGGCCTTGGCTGTACCCTGTGCTGTCTAGGGTGTCACGTGTAGTTGTCTGTGCCATAATTTCCCAGCTTTCTGCTATTAGGTAATGCTTACTTTCAGTTCCTTTGATGTTATTCTTAATATCATTTGGGGTTCTTCTCGTTTCATATGATGTGTTATTAACTATGCATATCAATCTCTATAAAACTGGCACTTCATAGGAACTATTTATCTTCTTTCCCATTTGAAAAGACTGATTCAAGTCTGCACTGACCAGGAGTCAATTTGTGGAAAATGCCATTTGAAGTTTTTGCATATGAAAAGGAATGTAATTTGAGAACAAAGTGGTAGTCCTAAAAGAAAATATTATTGCCAGAACAGACTGTATGCTAGGCCTTTAAAGTGCTACAAACCTCACTTTCCTTCTCTGGATGATGATCTTTCATCAAGTGCTGGCAGCACTCATATATATGGACAACAGTAGCAGTAGTAGGTTATTTCTCATCAGTTATAATCCTGGAGGGTGCGAAAGGAAGCATATTTTGTATTGGTATAAGGTAAGACAGCTCCATAATATGAGTGGGCTCTGCAGTGGTCAAGCCCTGCTGATAGTAATGAGTGACATACAGTTTGGAGATCTTCAAAATGGGTACTCACTGGCTCATGTGAGCCCATGACTTTTCCACCTTTCCAAGCACATGGTCCATCCAAGCTATGTGGGGTCAAAATTCATCTCTATCCTGAGATTTGCGATTACAGAGTATTGTGTAAATCTAGGCTTGGCAAATAATAGTTGAAGGCTGCTTAGAAATTCTCTGTGCCTCAAAACAAAGACTATCAGGCCAGTTCAGCTCTCACTGTTTATTTCATCCTGCAGAAGAAGCCTCATTCCAGGCTTCATGTGGCTGTCAATGTTTCAGGGAAAGGCCAGCTTCATTCTTTGTTTCCAGAACAACCCATTAACCACTTAATCCCATGCTCCATTAAGGGTTTATCTACCCCTCATTCCCTTATAAAACAATGCCACTTCTGAGCATTCAAAAATCATGAATCAGGTCCTTCAAGACTGGCCTAGGAATCAGGTGATATTTTTTAAAAATAATAAATCTGGGTTTCTTTTTATTTGCCTTCTGGATTTTGAGCCATTTGCAGTTATATTTCCAAGTCATTCCTCAACCAGGTGTCTAGAAACTTATACATAAGAAAAGAAGATGCAATTTTCATGTAATAGTATGACTCCAGGAGCTATTTAACTATTTAACAAAAACCACCTACTATATATTGACAACAGAGTCTTGCGGCACTTTTAAAGACTAACAGATTTATTAATCGCATGAGCTTTCGTGGGAGAAAATCCCACTTCGTCAGACGCTTTGAAGATAGGAAAGCCAAGCAGCTGCTCAAGGCGCTCCTTCTCTGTTTGAAGTGGAAATCCATCAACTTGTGCTGTTCCCCAGTGTTTTGAATCCTAACACCTACTTTGATTTGCTGTTACAGCCTGACCTGATGCTATGTCATACACTCCCCTGCATTTAATTTCCTCCCACTCTGTAACTTTCCTATCTTCAAAGCGTCTGACGAAGTGGGATTTTCTCCCATGAAAGCTCATGCGATTAATAAATCTGTTAGTCTTTAAAAGTGCCGCAAGACTCTGTTGTCTTTCTACAATAGACTAACACGGCTACCCCTTTGGAATTTGACTACTATATATTGTGAGACTCATGATAAAAAAAAATGCACAAGCTGGAATGCTGCCTAGAATATGTTACTCCTTTTAACATTAGCTAGTTAATCCTTGAAGCTTTTGTGTGATATTAACAAGTAAATATTGCTACTTCCATTTTATAGATGAAGAAACAGAGAAAGAGAGTGGTTAGTGATTTCCCCAGGCTGCACTGTGAGTGAGCATCAGAATTAGGATTAGAGCCTGGATTCCTAATCCCATTCCCCTAACCCAATTGTCAGAGTATGTTAGGAGTAGTGAATTGGACATGCAATGCTGTATAAATCAGCTACATACACAAATTTAGTGGTAAACATCTCATATCCAAAGATTATTAAAGTTCCTTGACCTTATATAAAAATGTAATATGCAAAGCAAGGAAAGTATGGGAGCTGGAAACCTTTTACATGCAGCAAACTACATTGAGGCACAAGTGAAATCTGATTGGAAAATATATTATCCCTAACAATTATAACAAATGAGTGAATCATCTTTCTACTGTTCATTGACTCCAGACCAATGAAGTGAACTAAACAGTCTTCTCCAGAGTCTGAGTAGCGACTTTGTTGGTGAACAGAGTACAGAAAATAGATTCCACATGAAAGAAGAAAACAGTTTGAAGCAACTAGCTGCATTTAAACCAAAACTGCTGCACCTGTTATCTTTCAACCACAATAAATGCAGATGACATAATCTAAGCAAAAAAAGCTTACTAAGTCAAACTGTGCCATGATTATGCAGTGGTTAATATCAGAGTGAAGCATTATATGTGATGGACTACTGAACATCTTTAAAGGGAACATTTAGAAGACGTTGGATTGGTGGGAAATTATTATGGACCAAGGACAAAGGACACAATTATTATAGATTTTCTAAGAAGGGAAAGACAACTGGATTATAAATCAGTGCACAAACAGAGAAGGCACATACTCTAGGAAGGCCAAAATACTAACTATAGATATCTAATTATTTGGGCACAGGATGGATTACCTCAAGTAGAGGTGACAATATTGGCTCTTGGTATAAATGGGATGGGATTGCATTCTAATCCAGCATGAGCAGCAGCCAAAAAGTCTGATTGTCACTAACAAAAGGGACAGCATTAAAGATTTAAATGTACGGGAGAATCTGATAAACACTAATCATGGGTTTAGGATTAGCGTTTAACAGAAAGATAAAAGGAAAAAGGTAAAAAACACACCACCACCGGAATGACAAATCCTCCTCTTCAGTCTTGTTCAGTCCAGTCCAGTTTAACCACAGTGTATTAACATCCCTGACACAATCAAAATGTGACACTATAGATCACACAAGGACAACTGCTGGAATCTCTTGCTTTCCGTTCTACCCATCGGGCTCCATTCTGTTACATGCACAGGCCTGTTCTTTTTGTGTGACAGTCAGCACAATGATATTTTCATTTTTTCTCTTTGATTTGCTCTCTTGCTCATGCAGTTATCCAACTGTCTCTCAGCATGATATCAATTATTTAGCATGCACCAAATACAAGTATCCATTCTTATGCCCTTTTGAGATCCTTTGGTTATGAGGCGTTATATCAGTGCAATTTTTCCTAAGAAAGTTTTATTTTGACAGTATACTTTTAGTGTCATATTCTGAGCTGAAGCTGATATACAAAGCTAATATTATAGAAAAGTGCTTTTCTTCTTTCAATTAAGTTTAATCTGGAGGTTCCACATTGTCTGGTGTCTGGGAAAGTAGACATGAACTGATTCCATGGGACTTTTCAAAAAGAGCAAGGAATAACTCTTGTATCCTTTGCTAATGATCTTTTTTTTCCCCCCTCTCCTGTAGCTTCTTGGTCAATATCAAGTAAAGAGAGAGGACCCTTAAATTATTCTTACTATGCTTACAGTTTCATCTCCTCTAGTCACCTTATGCTCTGAGACTACTTAATCTTTCCATCTAAACACTCACTACAAAAGAGAATCACTGTCCCCTCTTCACTCTGTCACTCCTTTTATTTTTTCCAGTAGCTCCACTCTCCTGCTCCTTGCCTCTAGTGGAAGACTTAGTGATACCTTGGATACCACATAGCCAAGAATCGTTTTGCATACCACATTAAATTTTTTGATCATTTAGAAATGAGTCATAAAATAGAAGAATTAAAGAATTTGGATTGATGTCCCAGAAAGAATAGGAAAGTACTCCAAGCAAAACCTTTAGCCTAATCAACAAAAGCTTAATTAGCATTCAAAAGAGTTTCAGCCAGGAAAGCTGGTGATGGACAGAATCTTAGTTTCAATGGAGATGAGAGAGGACGCCAGAAGATGTTAAGATCGCAGATACATGCTTAAGTGATGCCTCTGTAAGGGAGAGCAAACTCTTGAAATTAAGCTGGGGAAAGGAAGAATGCAAATTATGTGAGGAAAGGTACTCCATATAGTACTAAATAAAACCAGATATATACAGTCACTTTAACATGCAGGATATACTGGCTAAGGCTCAGATTTCCGTCAGGTAGTTTTACCTTGACTTCCTGGTTTTCTTTCCTATCTTTGTTCTTACAACCTGAGGTATGATAGATGTGTGTTTTAAGCAGGGATTCTCATGAGATGAGAGCACAGTCTTTCAGCAATGGAGGAGGTGGAATTTGGATACAACAATGCTGAGCATAATATAGGTTAGACCTCCTCCAATGGATGCTATATCTTTGTGCTAAATTGTTGTCTTGTAGGCTATCTTGTTGTTTTTACTGATATGGGGAGGGAGGAAGTTAAGTTCTTCCTGTGTATGCTGTAATTGTAACTTGCAGTTTTCCAGTAAACCCTTGTGATTCTATCAGCAAGCATTACAGAACCTGTATAAATTAGAAATGCCAAGCACAGGGTGAGAAGGCAAGTAGATGGGAGTGACAGGGAGACGAAAGAGACAACCAGATAGGAGACTTGAGTTGAGCATAAGCACCAGGAACAGTAGGAGGAGGAAACAAAAGCAGAGGTGTAGCTATTGTGCAGCGCTCTGAAGCTAAGGGCAAGGATAGGAACATCTTGAGTCCTACCTACTCTAAGGTGGATGCACAACTTGTTGAAAAAACATACTCAGAGAGTGTTATCAATAGTTCACAGTCAAGCTGGAAGGGCATATTATTCACTAAAGCCAGAACAAGAACTAATGGACTTAAATTGCACAAGGGATATTTAAGTTAGTGTAATGAGGTGTACAGCCCATACAAGGCCTGAAGGGGTTCAGATGGCCAGGTGAGGCAATTAACCAAGAAAATTGCACCTGAAGGAGGATTCAGGGAGTAAGGATGAATTAGAGATGCTCAGGTGAACAGGATCAGGAGTGGCCAGTGTAAAGCCCAGAAGCTGAGAACAGAAGGAGGCTACAGAGAAAGAAACTGTCACTCTTAGGGTAAGAGAAGGTAAGGTAGAGAGTAGCCTAGGGATACTGCAGCAAGTTGCAGCACTGTGCAGTGACTGCTTGTTGCAGGCTCCCTGGATTGGACCCCAGTGTAGAGGTGGGCCTGGGTTCCCGTCCTAGCATCATTAAGAGGAAATACTTCCTGGAAGAGTGGGTCCTGAGACTTTGATACCGGGGAGGATTGCAATGTCCTGCTCAGAAGGCCAACCCCCAAAGTGAAAGCAGTTGAGTCCTGTGACTGTGAGATGGCTAGAGTGCAACTGCAGGAAGGGCTGTTGGCCTAGAAGAGCTAATCCCCAGTTACTGCCGGAAGGAGGTGCTCCAGCTGTGACTAGAACACACAAACACTTGTCAGGGGTGATCTAGAGAATACTTAGTCCTGCCACAATGCAAGGGACTGGACTAGATAACCCATCAAGGTCCCTTTCAAGCCGATATTTCTATTTATTCTGTGTAGACAGTCAGGGGAAGACAGAGGAGTGAAAGGAAGAGAAGAGGAGAAGGGGTTATGTTGTTTGATCAGCAGGAAAGGAAGATGATTTTTGCAACACAATTAGGACTTCATTGTAAGGTCATATAATCAAAAAAGGGAAGATTAAAGAGTCCCTTGTTCAAACAAAAATAGCTTTATTAATTATCAAACAGTAAAGGGAATTTGGGAAAATGCAGGGAAAGTAAATTGCTTCATTATTAAGTCTGTCCTAATGAAAAATATATTCCCTTTAATATCCTGTTATTGATCCCCCAAAGAACCAAGACTTTTATTTATGAATCAAAATGTTTATCTAATATTGTTCCCATGAATTTTTAACCAAACATTCCAGACATTATGTGTAATCGGCTGTTGATTAGAGCTCCTTTACATTATCCCGCTTTCACTGCTGCTACATTTCTCATTTCCCTTTTGACCGTTTCTTCACCTGACAATTCTGTTTCCAACTTTTCAGGTCAGTTTGCTTTATTAAGTTCCTAATTTATTTAAAATAAAACACATTGCAAACAGTCTATTAAAAAGTAAGACAAAGATTACTGCTTTCTTTCACTGATTACAATATTATTTTAGATCAGGGTTTGGCAATTGTCAGCACGCGTGCCAAAGCTGGTAGGTGAGCCTGTTCACAGCGGCACACGGGGCTCCTGGCCCTGCAACACTGCAGCTGCTCCCCCCTGCTGGTCCCACCCCCAGCGGGACTTGGGAGGTGAGGCCAGCAGGGAAAAGGAGCCGCTGCAGCTCCTGGCCCCTGCTGGCCCCACCCCTGGAACCTGCTGGCCCCGCCCCCGGCACCAGCTGAGGGTTGAGGTGCGGGGCTGGCATGGGGGCCAGCAAAGGTTGCTGACCCATGTTATAGACTGTAATGGAGATTTCTTTTTATTAAAAAATTAGTTACTCTAAACAGGCTGCTTATTTAAAGAAGTGAGTGAAAGTGCCTTGTATGTTTAATATTCGGAGAGTGAGGAATTAAATATAGAGTAAAAACATCAGGACTATGGCAGCTTATGCTATGGTCCAAGAAATACAAAAGGTTAAGGGACAGCAGGATAATGAACAGCTGGAGCCAATGGCATTAAAATAAATTCTGACCTTGGATAGGCATTGAATTGAATGGAAACTACATGCCTCTATATAAAGGCAGTTACTGACCCTTAGAAGGGGAAGGTCAGCTACATGAAACGTGCTATATTAAGACCTGATTTTTTAAATGGTCTTGACTTGGCTGCTCTTTACTTTTTTGATTTTTTTTCTCTACTCTGCCTCTTTTTGTTGTAGTTTTGTAGTCACAAAACCAGAGGTTTGTGCTGAATCTGAACGTGACTGTCCACTCAAAGCAGACAGGACCAAAGGTTCTGTGGGAAGAATACAGTGTGTACTAAGTAGTGTATGATACTCAATTCATCTGCTTCTGAAAGATGAGAAACTGAACAAAATTTGTATAGATATAGCTACAAAGGTTCTCAGACTCTAGTTATAAACTATATAGAGCAGGGATGTCCAACCTTTTAGTATGAGGGACCAGATTGCAATTTTTTTCTCACTTGGAGGGCCGGTGAGCAAATTTTGGATAGATAAGGCATAGAAATTGAACTTATTATTCATTAAAATTAAACAGTCAAAAAATAAAAATAACAGTTTACAAATGCAATTTGGTTCTATAAAGCAGAAACTTATATTTCATATCAAAACACAATTTCCAAAAATTAGCCATCCTCCCTACAGTAACCTTTATATGTGTCACTTTCACAACTGTACCCAAGTTTTCACTTGTTAATAAAACCACATTTTGTGAGAACTTGAAAAGGACTTCCCTTTATTTATTTGTTTTCAAGAAGCATCAATGTGTACAGGTGATAGGGAGGCATGGCAGGGTGTCTGGGGAGAGCGTGGGGAGCATGGCAGAGCAAGGGCGGTGACTCTGGGGTGGCAGTGGAGAATGGCAGGGCACGGGTGACCATGTGGGGTGGCAGCGAAGAACATGGGGAGCAAGGCAAGGGAGTAGCAGGGGAACAGGGCAAGGGAGCGGTTGGGTGGCTGGGAGGAGCATGGGGAGCAGGGTGGAGCAGGAGTGGCAAAGAAGCATGGGGAGCACTATGGTGGAACACCCACTATTTCCCTTACCTGCCTCCCTCCCCCAGTTCAGATCCCCTTCCCCACCCCTGCACCTCACTGCCTGCCAATCACCTCCATCCCCAGCCTCCTCACCTCACCTCACAGGTCCTAGCTTCTTCCCCCTTCCTGACCCCATATCTTGTCTTGTCCCCATCACCTTCCTCCCCTTCCTGGCCCCACTTCTCGCCTGGTCCCCATCACCTTCCTCCCCT
>ML685849.1:337399-375502 GCA_007922175.1 Pelusios castaneus | reverse complement strand
CCTTCCTGGCCCCACTTCTCGCCTGGTCCCCATCACCTTCCTCCCCTCCCAGCCTCCTTCTCCCTTCCTGGCCCCACATCTCACCTGGTCCCCATCACCTTCCTTCCCTCCTAGCCTCCTTTCCCACTTCCTGGCACCTCGCTGCCTGCCAATCACTTTCCCCTTCCCAGCCCCCAGCCCCTCCCCACCCCTCCTCTCTCCAATGCCAGCACCTTTCCCCTCTGGCTCTGCACGTCTTCTGGTCCGGTCACCTTCCTAGCCCTCTTCCCCATCCCTCCTGGCTCCACACTTTCCCTCTTCCCCTGCTGGCCCACACCTGGCATTGCTGGCACTGGGCATATGGGGCACATGCCCCAAGTCCCAGCACCAGTGCCCCGAGTCTGGTGGGAATCTGGGGCCTAGCTGCCACCTGCCCAATCGGGCTTCCGCCGGGGCCCTGGATCCAGGGCCTCCCCGCCGCCACTGGCCCAATGAGGTCTCCGCCAGGGCTGGGAATCTGGGGCCCGGCCGCCGCCGGCCCAATTGGGCTCCTGCTGGGGATCCAGGGCCTAGCTACTGCCAGCCCAATTGGGCTCGCTCCCACCAGGGCCCAGGATCTGTGGCGTGGTTGCCGCTGGCCCGGTGTGGCCTCCGCTGGGGCCTGGGGATCCAGGGCCCGGCCACCGCCGGCCCAATCGCACTCTGGGTGGCAGGAGCCCAATCCGGTTCCGGCCGTGCTGCCGCAGCACATTTAAAAATGCCCCAGCACACCAGCATCCAGACAGCCCCATGGGCTGGATAAGAGCCCTTGGCGGGCCAGAGTCCGGCCCGCGGGCCATAAGTTGGACAAGCCTGATATAGAGGAATCACATCACTCAGCTGCTTTCTTAGGTGCATCTACACTTACAAATTAAGTCGACTTAAATTTGCTTAAATCAACTTAATTTAATCTGTGTCCACACTACATTTTCCTTAAATCGACTTAAGCAGCAGCTTAAGTCGACTTAAGGAAAATTAAAGTTGACTTTATTAAACCTTGTTTTAAGTCTACTTTGCTGGCTAAGTCAACTTTATTAAGTCGACTTAGCCAGTGTGGATGCAGAGTAGCCCTAAGTGGACTTTAACCTGTATTTCATGGTTATGAGGCATCTGAGTCTAGCATGTTCTGGAAATGCAAAAGGCACAACTGGTAACCTTAACTGTGTTAATGAAGTTTTGTGGGGACATTTAACTTCCATGGGGTTTTTTTAGAAATAATTTCTCAGCATTATCACCTACCAGAGTCCAACTCGTTTTCTCCACTGCTTCTGCGTCCTCAGCAATGACTGTTCCGTCCACAGAATGTATTGGCTGCATATTAGTACCTTCACTGCCCTGCCTCTTCTCCCATCTCTCCACTTGCCCACTACAGGCCAGTTCTGTCTCCTCCACATGGCAAGGTCAATATTGGAATGGGACCTGCAGGCTGAGAGCTAGGGAGAGGAAGCAGAGACTAACATGGAGTCAGTGGGGACATTTTTTGAAGGGGAGAGGGAGACCTGAAGTCTCTCAGGGTGCGTCTACACTTGTAAATTAAGTCGACTTAAGCTTGCTTAAGTCGACTTAATTTACTCTGCGTCTACACTACACTTTCCTTAAGTCGACTTAAGCAAGCTGCACATCACAACTGCACATCCTCTTGAATGGGTAAAAATCCATCATGGGTTGGAAAGGGATTAAGAGTTAATTCCATGACTCATATATATTGGAACTGTTAATGTGTAAGGCGTATCTTCTCTAAATGGCACCTGACAGAGTATAATCAATAAATCATATTCCAGTTTGGGGTATTTTGCTTGTCAAGCCATATTATTCCTTTTCAGTGTCTTGGCTGTTTGCATGTTGTATTTTTAGATTGTGTCTGGGCCAGTTTAATAGTTGTTCTCAGTTCATAGAACAGCAACTATGAGGAAAAGCAAATTTCAATGGTTTCTGCTTGTAACCCTTTTTGCCAGGCCAAGACGGCAGTAGCAAAAGCCCAGGTTCTATATCTAGGGGTTCCCAAACAATGTTGCGACACCAATCGGCTTGAGCCCCCACCCAGTCTCCTGGGAAATTACACACCATTCCGTGGGCGCCCTAGAAGGGCAACACTTCCCCTCTCGCAAGCACAAGTCTGAGTGTGGCACATAAGACTTTTAATACAGACTATATAGAGGCAATATCAAAAGCAGCACTGATTGGGATACAGTGCAAAGCAGGATTCCCATAAAACCCAACAGACAGAACTCAGTTTACCCCAATGTACATGGAGTGTGTCCTTCACTTCTTCATTATCTACCCCCCATACTGACCATCATAGTTGTATTGTCCACTTCTGAAAGGGGGCGTGTCCTCAGTCCTCCCTTCAAACTATCTTCTACCACCTCTGGGTCTGCTCACACCACCCACTGAGCACTCATGCCATACGCTGGCTCTGCCTGCTGGTCACACCTACCATCCACTAGTCACACCTGCTGTCCACAGGCATCACTCACTGGCTGCTAGCCACTGACTCATCACACCCACCAGCTGCTAACACTAATCTTCTGCTTGACTTCAGTCAGCTTTCAGTGATTTCAGCTCTTAGGGAAGTTTTTGCTTCCCTGGTACTTGCAGTTTAATCAAAATCACAAGAGACCCCATAAGGAATCTTTAGGTCTATCCTTTGATAATGGACAGGAAGGTAAGTATTTGCTTAAAACACAACTCTAACAGAGCTAATACTTATACACCTCCTTACATAGTTTTATAATGCTGAAAACTAGGGTTGCTCACTTTCCCAAGTTCTCTGTTGCTGATGGTGACTTTTCCATCAGCTTCTTAGTCAATAACAGATATACAATCAAAAGGTAGCATATCATGAAAGAACAATATTTCCTTTCCCCCTTCTGCTAAAGACACCAGATACAGAGGATTTGAACCAGCCACACATACCATCTCCCATCATGCCCAGCCTCTGAGTGAAATTATGCTGAGTATTATGCAAATACAAAGCCCAAGCAAATCAGTTGCCCCCCTCCCTACTTAGCTGCTAAGCGAGAGAGGCTCTCAGATTCTTAACCTTGCTTACATGCTAAAAGAAGGAATGAAATAAGGAGATCAACCCATTTGCTAAACACTTCCCAGCTTTGCTGATAGAACTGGTGCTCAGCTGACTTGCATGAAACAACAAATTGGTTTCCTGGCTGACCAATTTAACAAATCAAGATCAGTTTTGACAAATATTGTTCATGTGCTTTTGCTTGGCCTGTCTAAGAATGTTTTGTCAGTGGAAAAACACATATGTTCCTTATTATGAGTAGAGCTGGCTGGGAATTTTCTGATAAAATATTTTTTTCATTGAAAATCCCTGACCTGTTGAAACCATCACTTCTCACATCAAAATACTGCTTTCAACTAATCTTTGAGATCTAGAATGGGATGGACAGACAGTTCTTTCCCCCAGCCCTCTCAAATAGCTCTCCTGGGATGTGTGAGACCAAGATTCAAAACCTTGCTCTATAACCAAACAATGCTAAACAATGTTTACTTTCTTTCTCATGATGCATAAAACCTTTTTCCCCTACTGGTTGACTATTGGCTTTATGGTCCAGTCAGCTGAACAGCCTTGTTTTATCATGAGACTATGAGATTATTCATTTATTTGAGTTTTATTAATCATGACCTCAAATAATTAAGCAATTTTAAAAGGATCAAACCGCTTACAGATTAAAAAGTGTGTGCACACAGAAAAGAATTGTTTTATTCTTCTCCACTATTGATAGTGGAACATAAAAGCATTCATTGTTGAAGCTGCAAAATGGTGTTAGGGATTTATTTTTAGAACTACAGACATTGGCTGAATCTTTCTTCAGTGGCCTGTTTGTCTTTTTCACTTATTTTATTGAGAATTAAAGGTCTGATCCTGAAAGTAGCTTAATGCCCTCAACTCTGGTGAAGTAAATAGAAGGCTGAGCTGCACAGAAATACACCTATAATGCTGAGAACTAGGTAACTGTTATGGGAATTACTGCTCTGGTGTCTTTCTTGAGAACCCCAATTAGTGCTGCTGGTTTTTGTAAAAACAAAGCAATGATGGCTAAAACTAGGTTGAAAACTTTGTCATATTCCTCTATAAGGGACTGGTACTGTATAGAGCAATTAAGGTTTCATGTGCCAAAAGCTAGTTTCAATTAGTTAATTCGAACTAACTAATTCAAAATAATTTCAGTTAGTTCGAATTAACTTAATTCAAACTAGCATGGCCCCACTAGAATGCTAGTTCAAACTAGCCATGGCCATGCAGGGCACTTGCTTAGTTCAAATTAGTCAGTTGCTGAAGGTCAATCTGCCGATTAGTTCAAACTAAGCAGTTAGTTGGAACTAATATGGCCACATTGACTTAATTTGAACTAACTATTTCGAATTAAGGGTTAGTTTGAATTAAGCAATCAAATATATTAGTTCAAATTAAGGAAGCCCTTAATTCAAACTAATGAAAGCCTAGTGTGACCAAAACTTAAGCTTCCTTAATTCGAACTAACTTGCAAGTGTAGAGATAGCCTTTGTGTTTACTGTGGACTGGCAATAATTAGTATATGATACTAGCTACAAACAAAGCATTCTATCTGTCTAGGGCAGTGGTTTTTAAACCATAGGTTGGGACCCAGGACTTTGTTGCAGACCCTCAAGTACTGGGTCGTGGCACCCGCTGCTGCTGCCACTGAAAGACTGGAGTGCAGTGCTCAAAGGCATAATTGTTGGGTCACAGGCAGGGCCATCCCTAGGGGGAGCGAACGGGGCAATTGCCCTGGGCCCCGTGGTTACGCGGGACCCGCAGCCCCCCACAGCCACACTCTTCCCTGCTCTGCGGGCCGGGAGCACTAAGCCCGGCCTCTGGGCTAGCCCTCCCCACCCTCGGGGCGGAGCAGGTGGCCGGGGCCTGCCTCTGGGCTGGCCTGCTGCGACCTGCCCCATACAGCCAGCGCCAGCCCTCGGCGGTGGCCTCGGGTCCCCAACTGGGGCACCGGCCGCAGCAGTGTGGGGTCCCGGCTGCGGCCGGCTCCCTCCACCGGCAGCCCCTGCTTCCGGGGCCAGGCCCAGAGCCGGCTCCCCACCGGCGACCTCAGCCTCCCCGCCTGGGCTGGCTCCCTGGGGGGGGGTGGAGCGGCCCACCTGCCCTCCAGCACGGGGGGAGGGCCCTCCTAGGCCAGTTGGCCCTGGCCCCCGCTCCTCCCACGGGACAGCACTGGTCACAGGCATAAATGATTTTTTTCAACTGGGTCCTGAAACAAAAAGTTTGAAAACCACTGCTCTAAGGGACGCAACCGTGGAATGGACTTTCAGAGGCTAGTAAATGAGTGCAAAGTGTGACTATGTGTAATACTTTCATCTCAAGCTTTTCCACCACAACTGGAATGAAAATGACTGTACCAGCCCCTGCTTTCCTCCCCTCAAGGAAAAAAGACCAACTCCTCAGAAAGCCCATCCCAAGAAGAACTTTGTATAATTCCATGGAAGAAAAACCAAAGACTCCAAGAAGTTCTCTATTGCCAATCTATTTTAGAGGCTCTCAGAAACTACAATAAAAGGCAGCCATGCAAAACTCTTAGTTAAGAAAGAAAACCTTACTAACATAATTGAAACCTTGTTCAGATAACTTTAAAATTATACATATTGAAATATTTTTAATTACAATTCTGATCCAAAGCCCCCTGATGTCAATGGAAGGACTCCCATTAATTTCAAGGGGGGTTGATTCAGCCTATTTATGTGCAATAATAATAATAATTAATAAAAAATCATCCAAATACTAGTCTTGATTCCCAGAAATAGTGAAGCCAGTGGATTTTTGTGAGTGCATAGTGCATCTAAGTATCCATCGCAACACCTCATTCAGGAAGAATGGCTATTGTCTTTGATGGGAGTTTTGTCTAAACTGAGTAAATTACCCCATGCTTGTGCCCATTTAAAAGCCATAGTAAATTAGCACAAGTCAGACTGAGCAACTTTCAGAGGATAGAAATGCAAATATCTATAATAGTTCAGTTAAAGATGACAGGAAAAATGCTTTCTATATTAACAATCAGCGAAGATGAGTAATCTAAATTGTAATTAATGACTCAGACGTAATCAAATAAAATTCTAAATAGGTAAATCTCATGTTCTTTCAGTAATATGATGGATTTTTTTACTGAGTACAGACCCCAATAAAATGTACTACTGAACAATGAGCCCAAAATAAACAAAGAAACAAAAAAGCACACAATAATGTGCAAAATTAAATACCGCAGGCACTCATGGGCCAAATTTTGCTCTTCCTCAATTTATGCAATGCTGCTGAGCTCAATGAATCTGCATAAGTGAGACCAAAAGCATAATTTGGTCCAAAATCTCTATTTTGATACAATTCCCCTGATAGGCAAGATGAGTTCATTGGCAGCATGGTTCTCATCAGAAAGAACTCTTTGAATGTGTATTTGATTACAGAGATCAAATATAGAAGCAAAGAGACTCTTCTGTGTCATAATTCATAACAATACATGACTTTGTGTTATAATACACTGTTTATTCAGTTCTTTGATCAATGATTTATGGTCTTATTGGCTATGTCTACACTTGAAAAGTTAAGTCAACTTTATTAAATCGACTTTATAAGGTCGACTTTAAGTCGACTTAAAGTCGACCTTATAAAGTTGACTTAACAAAAGTGGACTTAACTTCTCAAGTGTAGACAAAGCCCCTTTTCAACCTTATCAAGTCAACTTAACACTTTAAGTCGACTTAATAAGGTCGACTTAGACGCTAATCCCTGTCCACACAGGTTGACTTAAGCAATAAGTTGATGTAAATTGAAGTGTTAAGAAGTCGACTTAACTTTTCCTTAAGTCAACTTAAGGAACAGCTTAAGTCGACTTAAGGAAAGCCCAGTGTGGATCAATGTTCCCTCTAAGGTTTGGCGGCTTGTGTGAAAAATTTTCAAGCCGTGTGAAAAACTCTTTCTGAATAAAATTTTTGTGTAAACTCACATGACAGAAATTATAGGCATTAATTGAAGTTAAAGTAATTGTAAATAGAATTAATTAATTGTGTTTAATTGAATTTGAATGAATTTTGAATTGAAATTTAATTTTTAGAAAGGTTTTTATTTAAAATTAATTTTTTAAAAGCTTTTTTAAAAAAGGAAGGAAGGAAGGAAGGAAGGAAGGAAGGAAGGAAGGAAGGAAGGAAAAGAGAAAAAAGAGAGAAGGAAGGAAGAGAGAGAAAAAGGAAGGAAGAGAAAAAGAAAGAGAGAAGGAAAGAAGAGGAAAGAAGGAAGAGAAAGAAGAAAAGAGAAAGAAAGAAGGAAGAGAAAGAAGAAAGAGGAAGGAAAGAAGAGAAAGAAAGAAAAAAGAAGAAAAGAAAAAGGAAGACAAGGAAGGAAAAAAGAAAGAAGGAAGAGAAAAAGATGAAGAAAGAAAAAAGAAGGAAAGAAAAAGGAAGATAAAGAAGGAAAGAAAAAGGAAGGGAGAAAGAAAAAAGAGAGAAGGAAGGAAGAGAAAGGGAGAGAAAGAAGGAAGGAAGAGAAAGGGAGAAAAAGAAGGAAGGAAGAGAAAGAAAGAAAAAAGAGGGAAGAGAAAGAAGAAAGAGGAAGGAAAGAAGAGAAGGAAGAGAAAGGAAGGAAGCAAAGAAAGAGAGAAAGAAGGAAAGAAAGAGAAAGAAAAAAGAGAAGGAAGAGAGAAAGAAAAAAGAGAAGAGAAAGGAAGGAAGGAAGCAAAGAAAGAGAGAAAGAAGGAAAGAAGAGGAAACAGGAAGAGAAAGAAGGAGGAAGGAAGGAAGAGGAAAGAAAGAAAGAAAAAAGAAGGAAGAGAAGAAAGAGGAAGGAAAGAAGAGAAAGAAAAAAAGGAAAGAAAAAGACAAATAAGGAAAAAAGAGAAAGAAGGAAGAGAAAGAGAGGAAGAAAGAAAAAAGAAGGCAGGCAAAGAAGAGAAAGAAGGAAGAGAAAGAAAGAGAGAAGCCAAGGCCCTGGCGGGGGAGGACCCTACCGCGGCCCTGGGAAGCCACTGGTGGGGCGGAGCAGACCCCCACCCTGGAGGCTGATCCCGGCCCCGTGCTGGGAGGCCGAAGCCGTCGGATGAGCCCGGCCCTGGCCCCGGGCCAGGAAGTCGAGGAGGTCGGCGGGTGGGAGCCAGGGAGCCCGCTGCGGCCGCAGCCACCCCGCTGCCCCGGCCACGTGGGGCAGGCAGGCAGGCCCACGCACCTGAGCCGAGCCTGAGCCTGCCTGTCCCACCCTGGGGGTGGGGAGGGCCAGCCCAGAGGCCGGGCGCAGGCCAGGTCTGCCGCGGCAAAGCCGCAGCCTCGGGGGTCTGGAGGGAGCGGTGGGGGCTGCTGGGCTGCGCGGGGGTCCCTCAGTGCTGCGCGGGGGGTGCGATGGCCGCTGTGCGGCCGCGCACCCGCGCAGCTTAGAGGGAACACTGGTGTGGATGTGGAGTAAGTTAGGTCAATTTAAGCCTCCTTAAGTCAACCTAACTTGTAAGTGTAGACGCACCCATTATTATTTATTTGTACTACAGTTGTGCCCAAAGGCCCCAGTCAGGAATAAGGCTTCACTGTACTAGATGTTGTAAAAGCAAAGAGAAGCACGTGGTTCTTACTCCAAAGATCTTACAATTCAATAGGAAATGGGATGGAACAAATAAGCATGATAATCATGAAGGAGGATAAAGTTGATGACAATAAAATTCCCCAGGACACAAGCTAGAAATATGGATGGCTTTTGATGATCATTAATATTTCTGAAAGCATTACTATTAAATAAATATCAGTTATCCCTCACACCCAGAACAACCCAGTTCATCAAAGGTTCTAGTAAAAATCACATGCACCATCTGTTAGTGATGCAAATCAGGAACTAATTTATTTTTGTTGTGTTTTTCAGTTAAATAGACCTTCTTTGACTAGCTCCATGCTGCAACCTGATCCTTCACTTCTTTTATGTAGTTTTATTGTCATGGTGTTACCCAAGCAGATGTATTCCAGAGTGATACAGTGCTGTCAGATCTTTTTCTGGTTTTTTTTCTTCAAATTCTTCCAAATCTGCTTCCAGTTCCACAAAGTCAGACTCCCAAAATCCAGAAAAGCCACACATGTAATGTATCAAAACTTGTTCACACAATTGAATTCAAAGGTTAAACTCATATTAGATAAGTAAGAAATGTCCCAGTGACTTATTTTGCTCTGCAAACTCTTCTGAACTATTTCAGTTTTATATAGGTGATCAGTGAGAAATTATTTCTCGTTCCAGTTAGCTCTCTGTTCAGTCCAAAGGTAATTGTGCAAAGACCTCATTACAGTTACCATAGTTAATGTGTCTTCAATGGCTGTGGTTCTTTACATTTCCAAAATTATCACTATTATTACAGTATTCTGCTTTCACGTTTTTTCAAAAGACATCTTGTAAGCTTAGTGAATGGTTTCCTGCTTGGGTCTTCTGTCTTATAGATTATATACTTTAACTACATCCAGGTGCAGAGATTCTCCACCAGTGGAAGAAATGACATTTCAAAGTTTGATATTAAATGTTCTTGGAGAGAGAATATATAGTATAACAATAACATTTGGGCAGAAAATTTTACAGGGATTTTTTTGTTTTTTAATGGAACTCATAACTCTCTTACTTTATACTGACTATAATGCAGAGGTAATAAAAGAGAGAAAGCACCTCTGGTAAAACTCATCAAACATCCCCAACAAAAATACTAATGATATTAATACCTTTTTTTTTGAAGAACTGGCAGCACTGGTGCCAGCTGAATATTTTGTTATATGGACCACGGAAGAGAAATAAAGCAGTGGAGTCCTGGATACAAATTTTGCTTTGAATTTCATATATATAACCCCCTGTGAATAAAGTTGCATGAGGTGTAACTGGAAAGTAAGTGTGTACCCTGGCTTCTAATATATAGAAGTCTGCACTTGTTTACAAAATCTAATATTTTGAAGTCACAATACACTGCCTTTTTTCTCTAATATGATGTAAAGATGAGTAACTACATAGGAATCCACTGAACACAGCACATCCCATAGGAACCACATTGCAAACTAATAGACACTGCTATTCTATTTACAGCAGTGAGAAAGGAACAATCAGACTTTGAGACTAATAATCCTCTAACACATGTGCCAGGAAATCAAACACACATACAGATTACAAAAAGGATAAACGGTATTTAGATGGACTGCAAGTAATCCATTTGTTTTCAGTCAGGAAAACATATGTCAAGTTCTTATTTATTTGCATCTATTTCCTCAAAATTAACTTTTAAAAACATCAATCTAGTGTTCTAAGTGTTTTGTAAAAAATGTAACATTGTTACCGTCATCATCTGACAAAAATGTTCAATAGGAATGTTGCCAAGCGTATCAGCTGGATATCAGACCCTTCTCTCTCTCACCTGTAAAACTATGTGTATGATTTGCAACACATTTTAAAGATGAACAAAACTGTGTTATGACAAACTTGGGAAGTGGGAAAGCAAGATAGCAAGTTATAAAAGTGTGCAAATAAGGATATATACAATAGTACTCCAGGGGCCTGCTATTGCATCACAGAAGCTCCTATTGACCTATTGGCTTTTATTCGCAGATATAAGCAATATAGTGACTTTTAAAACAAATGTATATAGCTTTAAAGTACAAACATAGGCAAGCAACCAACTTCAATTACTAGGTGAGCATCTTACTGTTACCTATGTCCTCTGCTGTTGTTTTGTTTTGTTTTACCACCTACTACTTTGCTTATTGGTCTCACTTATTTTGTTATATTTAGATATGAAGCGCTTTGCACCAGAGGACATGTCGGTTTTATTTGTCTGTGAAGCACCTAATTCTTAGGCACTCAAATAATAATGTTGTAGTATCTAATAGTAATGTTTGTATAATGTAGCAGCTGAAAGTCTGGCCAAAAATGTGTGACTACCACTCAAGAAGTGCACGTATCTGGTATAATCAAACTGCTGGAAGGGTATTAATGCTTTATTAGAATTTTAAAATACTTGAAATCACAGGAATAAAATATTTTAAACTCTTTTGTGCCTGGTTGCTATTCTGATTTCTGTTGATGTTTGATTGAGGAAAAAATAAGGTAAGAGGCTAAATAAATAGTTTATATTTTTGAGGCACTGTAAGAATTGCCTGCCCTTAACTTAATTTAATTGAGCCAATTTCCAGTTCCGTGAAATGGGTGCAGATGGATGGCAACTAAGAATGAAAAAACTTTCATTTGTCACTTTCCATTGTTGTTTGGCACTTCCAATCCTCAAAACTAGTTTGCAAAACTCATCTTTAGGTTAACTTTAGAGTCATCTAAGCTTTGAGAAGTAAAAAGCACCTAAAGTTTGCAATATGTTAGTTGTGATTTTAAAATATGGGAATATCCTAGTTCATGTCCCCTTTAGAAGGGTATAATGATTACTGAGAAAGCAAACTAATGAGTATAGATACAGTCCACTTGATTGTTCCCTCCATGTCTTTCATTATTATTTTCCACTGTATTTGTATTTCATTAATGCCTAAAAGTCCCAATCAGAATAAGGACTTCAACATGCTGGGAGCTGCACAAATACATGAGTAGACGTGGTCCCTGCTCCAAAGAACTTATAATTGAATTTGAAATGAAATGCTAAAAATAAGTATGGCAAAAAATGGAAGAAGGGGAAAGGAGGAGAGTAGTGTGATGATAAGAAGATCTCACAGTTACATTGGTAAACTATTGTGCAATTTTATTATGTCAAATCTGAAAGTTTTTTTAAAAGTAAGTACATAAAACTAGTATTCCTAACTGCTATATCATGTAAGCTCATTGTTCAGGTGATTGTTTTTATTTTTGGCTCAGTTCAGCAGAGGTCTGCATTCAAGAACTTTGTGTGACCAAAACTAGGAAGATGCCCCTTTTGAATGGATTACAGGGGATGAAGAATATACTTAGGGTGGCTAGAGATGAGGCAGGTTGCTGTACGTCATGATGCAATGTACCTTAATAATATGTAATTGAATAATCTCCACTGTATCAAATTCTATCTTCTTGTCCTCACCTTCATGATTCTTAAGCCTCCTTATTGTCTTTTTCTATGACATTCTCTACGCTCCATCATACGTCAGCCTCAGCATGTTTATTCACTTATCACAATACTCTTTGTGCCTTCTTCGGTATTGCCCCTGTGACATAATCAGGACCAATGCGTAACTATGTCTCTCTGCTCTGTAACGTAGGGTGCTCTTTACAATGCCTCGCTGCTGTAGCTTCCAGTCTGGACTGCTCACAGTCTTCAGAATGTAAGTCATTCCCAGTATGTCTGTGTGTACGGCAGCCAGTCAAACCTTGGCTCTTACCAGCCTGGATTATGCTGCAGGGTGATACCAATACAACCTCAGTCCCAGATCTTCACCCAGAAATGTATGTCCTATACAGCCCAGCTCTCTCCTGAGCAGTACAATGATATTAAGTACAATGATATTCATCTTAGTTAGCCAGACACTTCAATTTAAACATACTGAATTAGATAAAACACATTTATTAACTGCAAAGATTTTAAGTGAGTGTGAGTAATGAGGCATAAAAGTTGGAAATGGTTAAAAGATAAGATAAAATGCTTAGTGATGCCTAGCTTAACAAACTATATTAGATTCAAAGCAAAGTTTTCCCACCACATGTTTCATCAATCTTACTGACCAAACTCTTTAGGTCAGAATTTTTCCCTCAAAAGTCCAAAGGCTGCTTCCTTGATCTTCTCAGATGCAGAGAAAGAAGAGGAAGAGTGTCTGTCCCTTCTTTTTATAGTCCTGTACAGTCCTTGAGAAGCATCTCCAGTTGGGAGCAAGGCACAGACAGTTTGTGTGGAAGGGAACTCTATGGGTGCGTCTACACTTGTTAATTAAGTCGACTTAATTTACTCTGCATCTACACTACACTTTCCTTAAGTCGACTTAAGCAAGCTGCTTAAGTCGACTTAAGGAAAATAAAGTTGACTTAATGAAAATTAATCAACTTTATAAAACCTCCTTTTAGTTCGACTTTAGGCTTAAATCGACTTTTTAAAGTCAACTTAAGCCAGTGTAGACCTGGAGTAGCCCTAAGTCGACTTAGGGCTACTCCAGGACTCCCCCACTGCCCTCCCTGCTGGGGGGGGCACCGGGGGAGCCTGGCATGCCCCCCACAGGGCAGGGCAGAGCCCTGCCCACCCTTCCCCTATGCCCTGCCAGGGTCCCTGTCCCCCTTTGCCCCATTGTACCCAGGTACAATGGGGCAAAGGCTGAGCCCTCTGGCACTGGGCAAGGGGTGCCCCCGCTGCCACCATGGACCTGCCCTAGGTCCCTCTAGCCCCTAGAAGTCGACCTAGAGCGTCCAGTGTGGATGCTCTAGGTCGACTTTGTAAGTTCCCCTCTAAGTCGACTTTAAATTTAGGTGTGGACATGCTAAGTCGACTTAGCTAAAGTCGACCTAAATTTACAAGTGTAGACATAGCCTATGCTTTTTTTTTGCTAAGAGGTGGATTTTTGCCCCTGTCCCCTTTCCTGCCAAAGAATGGCCATTTCACAGGTAATGGTCCATCAGCCTTGTTTACACTTGGCTGAGGTGTCATCTTCCCTTTATCTCTGAGGAAAAGGTTTAGCCACTCCCAAAATTTATCTGGAAAACATACTTTTAGTCATGATCTCAGCTTATAACTTTATATATAACACTGCTATGTGCATTTTGCCATGATATTACTGATCTGTAAATTAAGTTTTTAAATGGCACCTTACCTTGTACAAACATTATTACAATGGAGTGTGAATACTCTTTCATGCTCCCTGGAACACCTGAATAAATACATAAGGCTATTGCCATCTTTATAATAAAATCTCTCCTGAATTCCATTATTATGCCTACAACAAAGCACCTGACTCATAAGAGCAAACATGAGAGGAAATAGTCTTGAAATTATTTAAGAAAACAAAAATTGTGTTATCCAATATTATATTACGATGATGAATTCAATCACTATCTTGACCTCTTTATTTATATCTGTTCCTTTCCCCCCATGATGGGGTGTCTATCCTACTCAAGGCCTCACTAGTTACAAAGGGGTAATTAACCCCGTGACAGGCTACACATGGAAGAGAGTCAGGCCTTGTACACACTACAAAGTTATTGCGCGACAACGCTCGTTATTGCACGATAACAGGCACAGCGTCCACACACAAATCCACGTTGTTGCGCGGTAACAGTCGTCTTACCGCGCAACATGTAAACCACCAAAACGAGGGTGGTAGCAGCTACCGCGGAACAGCTATTCCGCGATAGTTCGTGTGTGTACGGTTGCCGCGCAATATGAAACCTCCGGAAATGTCCCAGAATTCCAATTCCATCCCTTCTGCATTTCCTTCTGCGCTCTGTGGCTGTGACGTGACTGTACCCACCCTCCCATCATTCCCGGGAATTTTTGAATTCTTCACTCTTCCTGTTTGCTCGGCATGGAGTGCAGCTGCAGCTGTGTTCTCCAAGAGCAATGGCGGCTCAACGCAGCATACGTGCTCCAGTCTGGACCACAGCTAAGGTGCTTCATCTCATAGGCACCTGGGGAGAGTCCAAGTGCAGGCACAGTTATGTGGCAGCCGGCAGAATTTCAATATTTTTGGCCAGATTTCTCGGGCCATGGCAGAGAAGGGGGTATGAGAGAGACACTCTTCAGTGCAGGTCAAAGGTGAAGGAGTTGCGGATTACGTACCACAGAGCCAGAGAGGCAAACCGGCGCTCCAGCTCAGCGCCGGCTACATGCCGATTTTACAAGGAGCTGGAAGGAATCCTGAGCGGGGATCCCACAACCACCCCAAAAGCTCCTGTGGACACGTCGACACCCCTCATGAAAAGGATACCGGAGCAGACGGTTATGAGCAATTCGTCGACAAGGACATGGAGGTGGAGGATGACCTGGAGGGTGAAAGCGGTGCAGCCGACCTAGGGAGCCAGGAGCTGTTCTCCACGCCACCCGACTCGTGCTGCCCAGATTCCTTCTCCATACTGTCTTTGGATGCAGCAGAGGGGAGCTCTGGTAAGTTTCATCAGAAGTGGCTTCTATGCTAGCTGGATAAGCTTTGCGGGCAAATGAAGAGCGGGCGGGAAATAGGCGTTTTGGGTTTCATTCTTTCTTTTATTTTTTTGGATGGGGGGTCTACCCCACATTACATGAGCAGTGCATCAACGCATGCTGTAATTGTCAAGAAATCCTCTCCGTTGAGATCACTGAAGGTGTCCTCGATGTACTTCCACAGCCTCCTAGTTAAATTCGATGGGAGAGCAACTGTTTCCCCTCCCCCATAGAGGGATACTCTCCCTCGCCAGTTGAAAAGCACAGCAGTGGGAACCATGGTTGCGCACAAGCCTGCTGTGTACGGTCCTGGCTGAAAACCAGTGACATGCAGGATATGCATTCTGGCTTGCAGAGGCACTCTAAGCAGCGAGATATCGGCTTCCATGGCAGTGCCGTACGTGAACTAATTGCCCAAAGCACTGCAAATAGTTCACGGAGCTGTGTGTCTTGTCTCAGCAACCCGAACCTCCCTTTGCAAAAGCACTTTCAGTCCCCGGCAATGACCTGTCCTGTGGGCACTGAGGAATGTGGCGGCAGAGCATATTACCGGCTCCTTAACCAAAGCGAGAACAATAGCACTACTTATGATGTTTCATTTTTCCTTAGAAACAACCTTCACCGGTCGGTGGTCTGCACCAGCTGAGACAGATAAGGAGGAGGCCTCACAGGAGCAAGGAGGATATCTTCCAGGAGCTGATGCAGTCCAATGAGGCATCAGCAAGGGAGATTAGACAATGGAGGCAGGAGTGCTGGCAGGAGCACAAAGAGAACAATTTGAAGAGGCAGAAACAGAAGGATGCCTTCATAAGCATCCTACAGGAGCAGACCCAACTGCTGAAGACCATGGTTGGTCTGCAGACCCGGCTGCTCCAGGCTCGCCCCCGCCACTTGCAGCCACAGCAACGCTTTCTGTCCCCCATGCTCCATTCTCCCTCAAAGCAGTTCTTTGAAGCCCAGGGACCCTCCTGGTACAGTGTTACATCCACTCCCGCACCAAGCTATGCCATTGAGCCACGCACCTACACACATCTATAGCCCCTTTTGCAGGCACTGCTTACTGTAAATATTTAATGTTTTATAATAATAAAATTGAATCACTTGAACTGTGCACAGTGTCTTTATTGATACACAATAAAATTAGTTGTTGCATGTTTAGTATTCACTCATTCGAGCATAGTACAGTACACGCCCACCGGCACCGCCTCCCCCCCCCCCAGTCAGCACCCAGTAGTGCGTAGGAACACTACTGGACAGTGATGCAATGCATCCTATGAGTCCCCATCACTAAAATGCACCCTAAGTGCCTCCCTTATGCGGACAGCTCTCAGCTGTGCCCCCCTGATACTCCTAGTGGCTGGCTGCTGGAAGGCAAACTCTAGCCGCTGAGCCTCCATGTCCATGAAGGGGGAAATTTCTCTCCTCTATTTTCACAGAGGTTATGCAGGACACAGCACACCGCAATGACGGCTGGAATGTTGTCCTCATTCAAGTCTAGCCTCCCATACAAACAGCACCAGCGGTCTTTTAAGCGCCCAAAGGCACACTCGACGGTCATTCAGTACTGGTTTAACCAGTAATTGAAGCACTCCTTGCTGGGATCTAAATTTCCAGTATAGGGCTTCATGAACCAAGGCATCAGTGGGTAGGCTGGGTCTCCTATGATGACTATGGGCATCTCCACATCCCCAACAGTAATTTTATCATCGGGGAAGAAGGTCCCTGCCTGCAACTTCTGGTAGAGGCCCATGTTCCGGAAAATGCGAGCATCATGCACCTTCCCCGACCACCCCGCATTTATGTCCATGAAACACCCCCTGTGATCCACAAGTGCCTGAAGCACCATGGAGAAGTAGCCTTTCCTATTAATATACTCAGTCGCAAGATGCTCCGGAGCGAGAATAGGGATGTGTGTGCCGTCTATTGCCCCTCCACAGTTCGGGAATCCCATGGCCGCGAATCCATCGACGATCTCCCGCACATTGCCCAACATCACTGTCCTCCGAAGCAGAACACGATTAATGGCTCTGCACACTTGTGAAAGTGCTAACCCGACGGTCGACCTGCCAACTCCAAACTGATTCGCGACCAAGCGGTAGCAGTCTGGAGTCGCCATTAGGTTCAACAAAGACAAGTGCAAAGTCCTGCACTTAGGACGGAAAAATCCCATGCACTGCTACAGGCTGGGGACCGATCAGCTAAGTAGCAGCGCTGTAGAAAAGGACCTGGGAGTTATGGTGGACGGGAAGATGAATATGAGCCAACAGTGTGCCCTTGTTGCCAAAAAGGCCAATGGCATATTAGGCTGCATCAGTAGGAGTATTGCCAGAAGATCGAGGGATGTGATAATTCCCCTCTATTCGACACTGGCCAGGCCGCATCTGGAGTACTGTGTCCAGTTTTGGGCACCCCACTACAGAAAGGATGTGGACAAATTAGAAAGAGTCCAGCGGAGGGCAACAAAAATGATTAGGGGGCTGGGGCACATGACTTATGAGGAGAGACTGAAGGAACTAGGCTTATTTAGTCTACAGAAGAGAAGACTGAGGGGAGATTTGATAGCAACCTTCAACTACTTGAAGGGTTGCTCCAAAGAGGAGGGAGCTAGGCTGTTCTCGAGGGTAACAGAGGACAGAACAAGGAGCAATGGTTTCAAATTACAGCTGGGGAGGACAAGGTTGGATATTAGGAAAAACTTTCTCACTAGGAGGGTGGTGAAGCATTGGAATGGGCTATCTAGGGAGGTGGTAGAATCTTCATCTTTGGAGATTTTTAAGGCTCGGTTAGACAAAACCCTGGCTGGGATAATTTAGGGGGAGTGGTCCTGCTTTTTAGCAGGGGGTTGGACTAGATGACCTCGTGAGGTCCCTTCCAACCCTATTATTCTATGATTCTATGATTTTCCACAGTGCGATTGCGACACGCTTCTCCACGGTGAGGACAGCTCTCATTTTGGTGTCCTTTTGTCGCAGGGTAGGGGCTAGCTCCTCACACAGTTCCATGAATGTGGCTTTCCACTGGTCATCATCCCACACCTGCAAAACGATGCGGTCCCACCACTCGGTGCTTGTCTCTCGTGACCAGAACCGGCGGTCCATCGTGTGCAGATGCTCTGTGAAGGAGCTCAGCAATGTGGTGCTGTTGTTTTGCATGGCAGTCACCAGCCCAGGATCATCCGAATCCTGGTCTGATTCAGAGCTGAACGCATACTGTGCCACCAGCCGAGATGTATTCATTATGTTGAAGGCGAGAGTCGAGAACAGAGCTGGATCCATGTTGCTGCAAAAATTACTTCCGGGAAGCAATGCACTACTGTTGAAAATGGGCGCGAGTTGCTAGTAGCAACTCTCGTGACTCAAGGGGAACAGAATGCACCATGGGAAACCAAGACTTTACCCATGGTGCTCAGCGCTACTCTCCTTCTACCCAGGATTCTTAGCGCCAAATCAGGATGGATGGAACTGTGGAATAGGTTCCCACAATTCAATTGGGTTTCTTGTGAAATCGCAAATTGCAGGGGGGGCTCTGTTCCGTCACAAGCGGCAGAGTGTGGACGCGATCCTGCACTACAAGAACCACGTGACTTTTAAAGTGCAACAAGCTTGTTGCGCGATTATTCCTGTGGTGTGTACATGGCCTCAGAGTTGACGGTCTAATGGCTTATAAAGCCTATCTGGGGAGGACTGGGGGTTTAGGCATTAGCAGAGAAGGTTGGTGGTAAGCAAGGGGAACTTTCTAGTCATTTCCTAGGGAGAAGGGAACTTGCAAAAAACCCAGGAAGGGTTCTGCTTTGGAATGCAGATGCTGGCAAGAATCTAAGTGGAGGAGAAATAGTCACAGGGAGCAGAGGAAGCTCCAAGGGTGCCCAAAGGAGGGCCAAGCCATAAAAAGGAGCAACTAGGTCAGAGCTTGAGTAAACTATGATTGCTGGGCATAAGTTCCTGGACCTAGACTAGAGCCTGGATTAGCGGGCAGGCCAAGTTCTCTCTGCACTTGGATAGATTCCCATTGACTCCATTGGGTTTCTCTGGGGATACAGGGTGACATCCGTACAGAATGAACACAATTTATGGATTCCTATTGTTTTGAAACTTATGACATAGGCATATTTTTAATCTGTTCACCATCAAATAAATTGTAAAATGCCATGTTTATAAAAATGGCATGATCATGAAGCTTGTAGATGTAAGCTTTCATTGGCTATGTCTACAATTGCAAGTTAGTTCCAATTAAGGAAGCTTAATTCGAACTAACTTAAGCCTTGGCCACACTAGGCTTTCATTAGTTCGAATTAAGGGCTTCCTTAATTCGAACTAATAAATTCGAATATGCTATTCGAACTAAGGGTTAATTCGAATTAGTTAGTTGCTTAGTTTGAACTAACCGGCCCATTGAACTCAATGCAATTCGCTAATTCGAACTAAGCAAGTGCCATTCATGGCACTTGCTTAGTTTGAACTAAATTTTGCTAGTTCGAATTAAGTTAATTCCATTAACTAATTCCAACTAACTTTGGTAAGTGTAGACATAGCCATTGTTAGAAGAAAAAGAAGAAGAGGAAAAGATCAGGTCCACCCAGAAGCAGGATGGGTAACTGGTGCCTTTAATCACAAGGCTTGTTCCCCTTGTATCTCCAGCCTCACGGAAAGTAGCCACGACCCACCTCCCTGGACACCGAAATAAGTAAGCCCAGAATACAGAATTCGCAAGACATATATACTTTCTAACATGCTAAATACAATATACTAAATACAATATACATAATGCAACAGGTGCATGCATAATACAAAAGGTTACATCATGCCTAAATCCCTACATGGTTTTACTACCTTAATATGCAGGTTATATGATTAGATTATACTTAATATACATCATATAATCAGCCCACCTCTGTTCTTGTTTATGACTCATTTGGGTAGCAAATAACAGTTCTGACCAATGAAATGGTCCAAACCTCTTGCCCTCTCTGGTACCTTACTTACCTCACCTGTTTAGCAGAGTAAAGTTAATGGCTTTCTAGTAGGGTCATCACAGTAGATGGTTACCACTTAACCATGAATGATTTCCATTCCACTTCCCTTTTGTTAGCTGTATATTGGTGCTTTCCAGCCAAAGCTTTTTATTTATACAGTGTCTCTCACTCTTCAGAAAACAGGTTTGATTTCTAATAACCCCAGTGGAGATTTGATTAATAACTCCAGTGTCCAGCTACCCAGATATTATAAAATATAAATTCCCTACATTCACCTCAGATAATCTCTCTCTATGAAACTGGAAAACTCAGGAGATCTTATCTCTAAGTCTCACCAAATGTCTTCAGGTAGTTTATATACAGTAAATATATCTCCCTCTCATTTGACAACTATTCTTCGTCTCTTTCTTGTCTATAATATATGTACAGTGTGTTCCACATTGTTCCCTGGGCAGAGAAGACATTAAATCACCATCCTGGAGAATCTAAAATTATCAAGATAAAACATGCATTTAATAAGATCGTACCCTAAGAGAATTATAAACTGTCCCAGTGTTAAAAGTAGGAGATATGGAACTTGTTACAGAGTTATTCTGTTACAATTATTTTATATCTGTTATACTGTGACTTGATATAAATGAATGTTTTAGTCATGAGACAGTTTCTTACCACACTTTGAAAGAAAACCGGAGCCTGATCCTACTCCTATTGAAGCCTGTGTTGTGAAGGAGGTCAGACTAGGTGATCATATTAGTCCCTTCTGACCTTGGAATCTATGGGTATGTCTATACTAGCAATTTAGGTCCACTTAAAGTGTGGACAGGGAATAACCCTTAAGTCGACTTTATTAAATTGACTTAAGGGCAGTTAAGCCAACTTAACAAAGTGGACTAAGTTGACGTTCAGGGTAGCCACTTTGTTAAGTTGACTTAATAAGGTCGACTGTAAGTCGACTTCAAGTCGACCTTATTAAGTTGACTTAACAAAGTCAACTTAACTTTTTCTAGTGTAGACATACCCTATGAGTCTATGAAGCTTGTATTTTTGCTAACCAAAGAACAGTATATGCATAAAAGAATGCCTTTTAAGAGGGTACCATTTATTAGTTTGTTTTCTTACTGGATCAAGATTTATTTAACATTTAGTAAATCTGATTGGTTGTCACACATTCTATTGAATTATATTTTGTTTCATTTTGGGGAGTGATTGCGGCTAACGTGAAAGATCTGATCCATTAAATGTTACTTTCACGAAGAGATCAACAGCTGGTAAAATGAATTACATTAAAGTGCTTCCTTTCCTTACCTCTCTTTACCATCTCTACACCATTCTTCTTTTTGAGGTTGAGTATTTGTATGGATAATTAAAAGATGTTAGTATTTTGTTCTCAGTGTAGGCACCCTAGCTGCCTGCCCAGAGAAGCTATAAGGCAGCTGTCCTCTTTTGTTTCAGTTGAGATGCATAATGTTAGAATGAATCATTATCTTTCTCATGCATATTATATATAAATTTCTCTGTTAATCTAAAATAATAGTAATCTAGAATGAAAAGCACATATATTGCTTTGAGTATAGGAGCATTGAGCTAAATCTATTGTTAGATTTTTCCCGCTATGAGAAATGGTTGAACAAGACCATTATAACTGTATCCTGTGAGTATCCTAGGCTATGTCTACACTTGTTAATTTAAGTCGATTTAGGGGGCTCAGCATTTGCCCCATTGTACCTGGGTACAATGGGGCCTGAGCAGGATAGGGACACTGGCAGGGCATAGGAGCAGGGTGGGCAGGGCTCTGTCCTGCCCTGTGGGGGGGGGGCACGCCAGGCTCTGCCTGTGCCAGCCACTCTGGCAGGAAGGCAGTGGGGGAGCCCTGAAGCCCTTTAAATCGACTTAAAGTCGATTTAGGGCTAATCTGCATCTACACTGGCTAAATTGACTTAATAAAGTTGACTTAGCCAGTAAAGTCGACTTTAAATGAGGTTTTATAAAGTTGACTTTAATTTTCCTTAAATTGACTTCAGATGCTACTTAAGTCGACTTAAGGAAAATGTAGTATAGACACAGATTAAATTAAGTCGATTTAAGCAAGCTTAAATCGACTTAATTTGTAAGTGTAGACGTACCCTTAGACTGAGTGGCTAACTAGACAGCTATCTTGCAATTGTATTAAAGTAATTCAAATACTTAAAGAAATATACTGAACATCCTCTATAAAATATTTATGCTGTATTGGATTTCTAAAAAAAACCCGAACATGACATCAACTGTCATAGTTTAATGGTAGAACAATACAAAAAATATAAATAAAATATACTGGTATAATGACTGGTCTTGTGAACAGCACATTATAATGTTTTGTAGGATAAGTGTAAGGGAAAAATCACACTGCATGGGGATATAAAAATATTTAAAATGTTAGGGGACGATGTAGATTTTGTGTACTCTGATACTCAATAACAATATATAGTAACTCTTAATTATTAAGAGACTTACTGGATTTAGACTATACTCCTAGTGCTGATAAAAAAATTATCTGAAGTTAATATTTATAGACTGACAAAGTCTTTCTGCAGAACAATTAATGTAACTTAAGAGCTATCCAAGCACACATTGCATAATATAGAGTTATATGCTTATATTGTTCTGATACAGCTGTAATATTGAAGGTATGTTTACAAGTCATATTGGAAAAGTGTATAATAGAATGAAATAAATCTCCCAGACAAAATATATATCTGAAGGCATTTGCACATTGTGTCTGTATTGCACATCTAATAATGGGTGAGGAGGTAACAGTTTGTAAAGAGAGAATGAGGATATTGAAAACTTATTCATAACACAGATTGTAGTTTAGGAAACTATGTTCATTAAAGATACAGTAGCACACAATTCTACTTCTCAAAATGCTTATTACTCACATCCATAATGAGGATGATTTTTACATGCTGAAACACTTCAAAACACTTCACAACTCTAAACAAAAGTACAAATTACACGCAGGGAATATTTTCTCCACCACTGAAATATAGTTACCTCAGGGGCTAAATGAGGCAACTCCTTAACAACTGATGACAACAGTGCATAACAGTTTAGTGTAATGGGTGAGAATACTACACTCAGTTGAAAATGCTGGGAAAAATTTCAATAGGCAGACTTCAACCATATGACTTCTATGCCTCCCATTAGAGCCATTTATTATGGAGTGCCTGGAGGCAATTGACTTGTGCCATTTCTTGTTAGGTGACATACAGGAAACTAAAACAAGCACTAGGGAAACCTCCAGTGAGGTTCCCAGGTAATGAGAAGCATTTTGAGGTGCTTGTTGGTGTTTTTGTTACTCACGTTATTTGAGTGATACAACCACTGCTTGTGGGAATGATGTGAATTGTGATTGGCATCTTTGCTTTTCCTCATCATGGAGCTCCAATTTACTATGGTGGTGTAGTAGTTACTGTCAGCTCTACCTTTATCATAGGCCATGTCTACACTGACAGCTGCAAATTTGCCATTATCAGACTGGTCTTTCCAGATCAACTTAGCAGTCAGTTAATACAAACATTTAATGATTATACTATTTAAAGAAATCTTTGGAGCATGCAAAAGAATAGTTTCAGGGTACAGAAGAAGGTTAGGGTATGCTGGGTGATTGGTTAACTTTTTTTCCCCCTTAACCCGTATTCAGTCATTTTCAAATGTGGTTAAAAATAAATCATGTATCAGAGCAACAGTCTTGATGGGCAAGATATTTAGTCTCATATATGTAAAAATAAAAAAGTCCATTTTTGTTTTTTGTTTGTGTTGTACCAGGCTAAAGTAATAAAATAGATTGTTCAGAATGATACAATTAAAGGACTTAAAGGGAGCATCTACACTGGCTACGTAGGTCAACTTACGGACGCTTAAGAAAGCTTTTCTTTCTTTCTTTCTTTCTTTCTTTCTTTCTTTCTTTCTTTCTTTCTTTCTTTCTAACAGTGTTAGGGACCCTAAGGCAGGTGATAGATAATAAGGCAGAAAACATTATAATGATACTATATAAATTAACACCCAAATCTTGAATACAGTGTGCAGTTCTGGTCACCATCTCAAAAAAGATATAATTGGAAAATATATAGAGAAGGGCAACAAAAACGACTAAGGCATGGAACAGTTTCTGCTGACAACAGATTGAAAAGATTGGGACTGTTCAGCTTGGAAATGAGACAATATAAGTCTAAAAAATCATGAATGGCATGGAGGAAGTGTTGCTTACCCTTTCATTAACCCAAAAATCATGGGTCACCTAATGAAATTAATATAGGTTTAAAACAAACAAAAGCAAATACTTCTTCACACAATGCATAGCCAACTTGTGGAACTTATTGCCAGGGGATGCTGTGAAGGCCAAAAGTATAACTGGGTTCAAAACAGAATTAAAAAGTTGATGGAGTGTAGGTCCATCAATGCTATTAGCCAAGATGATCAGCTATGCAACCACGTGTTCTGGGTGTTCTTTGCCTCTAAATGCTAGGATCTGGGGCTATGTCTACACTGGGGAATTTAGGTCGACTTAAATAAGTTGACTTTAAGTCGACCTTATTAAGTCGACTTAGAGAGTCAACACAAGACTCCTAAGTCGACTTAAAGTGGACCTTACAAACTCGACTTAGAGAGTCTATACTAGACTCTCTAAGTTGACTAGTTCAGTCCAGGGAGATCCAGCCCCACATGGGGCTGGCTCTCCCCAGGGCAGCAAGCCCCTGAGTGGTCCGTGGGAGAAGGGAGCGTGGAGCTCCCTTCTGTCCCAGACCACTGGCTCCCTTCTGCTCAGGACTTCTCAGGTCCCGGGCAGAAGGTAACCCTTCTAGCCAGGACCGCTCAGGTCCCAGGGAGAACTTCCCCGGGACCCAAGTGGTCCTGGTCAGGAGGAAGAGCGGTAGACCCATGCTCCAACTGCTCGGCAGTCGGCAGCTGGAGCGCGGGGCTTCCTTCCCCCTGGAACCCGTGCTCCAGCTGCCGGCTGCTCGGCAGCTGGAGCGCGGGTCTTGGGGAGAAGGGAGCCCCATGCTCCCTCCTAGCTGGGACCCTGTGGTCCTGACCAGGAGGGAGCGCGGGAGACCCACACTCCATCTGCCGGCTGCTCGGCAGCTGGAGCGCGGATCTCCTGCGCTCCCTCCTGGCCGTGACCGCTCGGTCCGGCTAAGAGGGAGCGCAGGGCTCCCTTTGGCCAGTACCGCTCGGGTCCTGGCTAGGAGGGAGCCCGGTGCTGCCTCCTAGCTGGGACCGCGCTCCAGCTCCCGGGAAGCCTCCGGAGGCATCCCGGGTGCTGGAGGACAGCCGTGCCGGCAATTGCTGGCGCTCCGGCTCACACAACCTGTGCACTAATTAAGCAGGAAAAAAAATCATAATCCAAATAGTTTCAGTATTCCAGAAAAGTAATTTTTAATTTTGACTATCAGATATTTTAAAAAAGGGATGTTGGAATGCCTTTCATTCCATTTATCCATTTGACTTGAATGAAGTTGCATTCTGGAAAGAACTTGCTCATAGGGCTGGAGCTACTATTGTTAAATCTTCTGAATGACATAAAAATATGGATAATGACATCAAGCATGCATCAAAAATTTAAAAATGCATTTAAAAATAAAAGGAAATATATATTTTACACAATGCATATTTAACATGTGAACTCATGGCCACAAGACAGTCATGAGGCAACTAGCATAGTAGTATTCTTTCTATCCTCCCCCTTCCCAATCAAATGCTTTGACACTTAGATGAATAATAAAAATATAATTTGTAGTAGTTAGGGTTCATATTTCTTATACAAAATTTTATCCTAAGATTTAAGGATATAAGCCAAATGCTGCCTTGATATTTTTCTTCTCCCAGAGACATTCTATTATCTAGCAGTCCATTGTGGGGCTTCTAGCTCGAGACTCTGACAGTGCCACTGTCAGAAACCCTGTGCTGGACTAGATGGGTGAATGATCTGATTGTTGCTATTCATTTGTATAGCGGTAGCACCAGTAAGTACCCATATGTATCAGAGCCCTATTGTCCTAGATTCTGTAGCGCGTGAGAAACTAATGAAAAGTGCTTCCTCCCCTGTTGTACTTGTATCTATCTTAAACGAGAATAGTAAACTATTTGGACAAATACTCTTTTTGTTGTGTGTTTGTACAACATGTAGCACAATGGGGTACTGAGGCTATGTCTACATTGAAACTAGGAGCAAGCCTCCCAGTCAGACAGACAAGGTTGTGCTCATTCTGCTCAATCTCGCATGCTAAAAATTAGCAGCATGGATGTTGTGGCAGTCAGGCTAGCCATCTGAGCTACACGCTAGGCCGGTGGTGGATGGGCTCAGACTTGCATTGTCTAGCTCAGGCTGCAGTCTCCACACTACCTTGGTTAGCAGCTGAAGCAAAGTAAGCGTGCGCCTGTCCACCCCGTCCTAGGCTGTGAGGAACACTCCCAGCTGCAGTGTATATGTACCCTGCTAAGGACTCCTAAACTCCACCATGATACTAATTCCAAAGGGGTAGCCGTGTTAGTCTATTGTAGAAAGACAACAGAGTCTTGTGGCACTTTTAAAGACTAACAGATTTATTAATCGCATGAGCTTTCCCGACGAAGTGGGATTTTCTCCCACGAAAGCTCATGCGATTAATAAATCTGTTAGTCTTTAAAAGTGCCACAAGACTCCATGATACTAATGAGAGAGAGAGAGAGAGACCAGCAACCAAATGTGCAGGTTACACCCAAAACACTCCACCAGGGTTACAGTTGCCAATCTTCCAAGATTGTCCTGGGGTCTCCAGGATTTAATATTATATAATCTGATTGTGATGAAACAACTAGGAATACATCCAACCAACACTGGCAACCTTTATCAGCACCCAAACATTTGGTCAGTCAGGCACAGGCCTGGAACACAGACTTTTTGCAGCCCTGTCACAGCTCGTTCATTTCAATGTTTTTAGATCAACATGAACTTCTGGGCATAGGAAGAAACTTTTCCCTTACATGGGTTATTCCATAACTGTTCATTATGGAGTGTCTTGCATCTTCCTGTGAAGCATTTGATGCAGGCCACTGTTGGAAGTAGGATGCAGAAGTCCATGGGTCCCAGCCTAGCCAGATGAGGTAGTGATTGCTGTGCTCCTATTTTTGGCTGCTTTCGTGTCTGTGGGCTGTGTGAAAAAGAGTACTCCTGCCTGTAAGTGACAAGGTGTGTGGGTGTTACTGCCTGTGTAACCTGTGCGTGGGGAGAGGAACTAAGAGGAGCTGCCTATTTTGTGCGTGGGGGAGAAGGCTGTTAATAGTGTTGCTGTCTACGGGGAAGGGGCAGCAATCGGGAGTTGCCTGGGGAGGGTGGAATAGTGGTTAGGGGGCGCTGTTGTCCCTAAGGGGCCTGTTGGGGGCAGGGCTGCTCTGTGGTGGGGTGTTGCTGTCCTGGGGCAGGCAGGAAGAAGAGGCTATGGGGTGTTGCTGTCTAAGAGGCGCTGGGCCGTGTTGTTGCCTGGGGGCAGGCTGAGAGAATGGGAGCAGGGCTGCGATGGGTCGCAGGAGGAGCTCGCCCAGCGCTGTGGGGCTGGAGCCGTGCACACGCACGCACGAGCCAGGAAGATCAGGCCTCATTTCCCTGGGCCCCATCAAGCGTGCGCGGGTCTGTCCTCCGCCCCCGCCAGTTCCGGCTCCTCCTCCGTCCCGTGTGACCTGAAGCCGGCGGGCGGGGACTGGAGAGGCACCGAGCCAGCCGGCCGGGCCTCAGTTCGGCGGCAGCGGCAAGAGGCGGAGCAGCACAGCCCGGAGCCCGGGCCGCCGCCGCTCTGCTCAGCCGGCTCGCCGCGCGCCCATGCCGGTGTGGTGCTGCCGCTGCTCCCTGGCCCGCACCTACAGGTGAATCCCGGCCGGCGCGCGGGGAGCCGTCTGCGGGGCGCAGTCTGAGCCGGGGCGGGAGGCCGGCGGGCAGCGGGCCGGGATCCCAGGGAGGTGGAGGGGGCGTGTGATGGGAAGCGGCGAGGAGCGCCTGTCTCGGACCTGCTTTGCGGGGCGCGAGGAGAATGGCTGCGGGGGGGCAGCACAGGGAATGGCTGTGATGGGCTGGGGAGTCAGGGGGATGGAGAATCGATGGGAGGAGAGGGAGTGGCTGTGATGGGGCAGCAAAGAGAATGGCAGTGATGTGAGTATAGCTTAGGGGGTGTGATGGTGGGGTCATGAAGGGAATGGTGTAAAGCAATCCTTTTGCAGTGTTTTTTGGTGGGGGACCCAATGGGGAAAAGATCATTTATATCTGGGACCCAACAATGACATCTTTGAGCAATGCATGTCACCCTTTTGGCGGGCAGGGGGCGCAGCGACCCAGTACCGAAGGGTCTGCAACTTAGTACTGGGTCCTGACTCGGGGTTTGAAAATCACTAGTGTAAAGAGTAGGCGTTTTGAGTGTGGCCGGCGGAATGAGGCTGATGGGTTAGATGTTGGGGCGAGGGCTGTGAAGGGAATGTTTGTGTTGGGGGTGGAAGGAGGTGAGATGGGGGGTTGGTGGGAATGGCTTGATGGGGCAGGGATGAGCTGTCAGAAGGAACAGGGATGGAGTGTAAGGCAAGTAGAGTTGGGGGCAGACAACTGTGTGTGGAAAAGGAATAGGAAACATTGGAAGGATTTGGGGGGTTAGGATATGGGAAACAGGGTTGTGTCTGGGTATGACAGGGTCAGGGCGAAGACAGGTGTGTACTAATGAGGGTAAAAGGCCAGATCTCCAGTAGTGAGTGTACTGCATCCTCTGGCTTATCTGGTTGTGGAATAGCACATGCTTATTTGTACACAGAAAATGAGTAGCCACTGCCAGCTGCATAACTCACATGTGCACAAAATGGGCATGCCTAAAGTTGTGTGCACAAAATAATGGCATACTATTTTTAAGGATGCAAATTCAGAATAATGCACTGAATGTTTTGCTCTTATTGCAATTTTTTAACCATATGTATTTATGTCTTGTCTCCCTCCACTCCCATGACTATTTTGTCTTGTATACAGTATATGGGAAAATATCTGGTGGTTAAAACATAGGACTGAGTGTCAGGAATAGAGTCTAGATCTCCCAATATGCCACAGAAATTAGGTGATGTTGGACAAATCATTTAAACTTCAGATTAAAAGTGAAATAATTGAAATGCTTATACTAGTGCTAGTCAGTAGTTACACTATTTGTATACTTCTATTTCAACTTGGAGATTGAAAATCAATGAAGTAGTTTTCACATTTGTTGATTCTCAGTTTTACTTCTTGGCTCTTAGTACTTACTGAATGCAGTGTCTGGATTTCAAACACTTAAATGGGATTTCAGCTTTTTTCAGTGGACATTTGTTTTAAAAATATTTCTTTTGGTGTTGAAGTTTTTAAAAACTTGTTTTTACAGTGTTTAAATTTGGGCCACATTTAAGTAGTCAGAAAATACTGTATTTTATAGCAGAGGTATTTTAGCAGAGGTATTTTTCCTAAAAATTGTACTGGAATCCTCAGGAATCACTTAAAACTGGAAATTGTCTATTGAAGAAAGGGTGGCTTAAATGAAGTTTTCACAATATTTTAAAATTTATAGGATGTGGAAGGAATCCTTCTTCCCAGAACATGCTGCAGCCAGATGCCTTGGAAGAATTTGAAAAATTCTTGGTCTCAAAAAAAATCTTAGTTTTTATATTAGTTATATATAATCTAACCTATTTCCTGACAAGCTTTCTGCACTGATAACTAAAAAATAAAAACAGTAAACCTAAAAATATTAGGTTGCAATAAATAAGGAAGCTAATTTTAAATTTGGTTATTTGGAGAAAACATACTACTAAATGCCTTTGGCATGACCATGATAACATTATTTGTCTCTAACTCTGTATCTGACAAAGAATTGTGCCCACTTATGGTTATGCAGGATCCGTATCATGGTCATGTTAGCAAATTCCTCCCCCCACATCCTCTGGCCCCGACGTTGTCTACCAAGGCCAGAATGATGTATGTCATCCTTGTTACAGAAAAATTGTTTTGTGTTTCAAATTCATATTCGTTCTAAGATTGGAAAGAAGATGGCAGCAGTAACTCTGTAGTTAAGACCTCATAGAGATTTGCACTTAAAGTAGGTCTAAAATTATTGTTTGACATTGTGATGGTTAAATTTAATCTCCAGATCTGGCACAATAATTCTTCAGAGAACAATGTAATTTTATGTGTAATATTTTAGACAAATATTTTACCTTAAGTAGAGGATACGTTTTTAATTGGTCCACTTAGAAGATGATTCATGTTTTCTTCGTGTTTTTCTATCTCCAGCTAACATTCATAGTCCCTACAAACTCCAAATGTGCTTATGTTCACTATCTCACAAACAAGACAAATATCACTTATGAAATTTTACAGTTAATCACGGTTATTTTCTTTTAATCAGAGTGATTGCGTCTCAGCCTTTGGAACTGACTGTTCATACTCATCAACTATTTCTGGTATCGAGTGTAGAGCTGTAAGGAAGAAATCTGGGTGTGAGTGTGGATGTAGGGAGACAAGCATAGCAAGAAAGGCTATGGAGACGCTAAAGAGTTGAAAGAAATTTTGCAGATAGCAGGTTTGCAGGAATGCTTGGAATTTGTAGGAATTAGAGTATATAATATGTGTGCATGTTGATTTATTGTGTGTCTGGTTAGCGTTAGGGCTGCATATTGGTAGCTCAAGATGAGGATGGAGTTGTATGGAGTATGGGGTGGCAGAGTCCGTTGAGCAGAGGAAATGATGAGTGGCATGTAGTTGAACAATTCAGTACCTCAGTTACTTTTCCCCCCCTTCTCATGGTTTTTGCTGGTGTACTCCTACAGACTTAGCTTAAAGTTAACAAGATTTTTTTCTTTAGGATATACATTTAAAAATTGGATTCAGTTATACTTAAAGAACAGTGTGTCTAGTTTACTTTTAATATACTGTGTTACCGGCTGATATAGGACCAAGAAGGAACACATTTCAAATAGTTTCTATCATGGGGTAAACACTGTGAATATATAGAGTTGCATCTTACTACAGAAGAATCCACATCACATCCTTCAATTTTGACTGGGAACCTAAAACTTCAAATCAAGTAGTAGTACAGTGCAGTATATCTGAATTTTAAAGAAGAGTGTCTATTTACAAGATACTGCTGCCAAATTAAAGAGTATATTATGCACTTTATATGAACACAAACAGATCTTGGTAATCCCTTATTACTTTTAACCAGGGCGTTTTTTGAGACGGTATGCTCCGGTACAGCATGCGGCACCTGTTTTTCCCTGGCTGGCTCCGCTGCTCAGCTGGGGGCCAGGGTCAGCAGGGGAAAGGAGCGGGGTCTCCTTTCCCCTGTTGACCCTGGCCCCCCAGCTGGGCAGAAAGGCTGGCAGGGGCCAGGAGCAGTGGCCGCGGGGCAGAATCCGGCCCGCCAGGGCCTGGAATCCGACCCCCGGACACCTGGGATCTGTGGCCAGGCTGCAGCCTTTTCACATCTCAGGGCGGGAGCATCCTGGCAAGGGGCGATTCTGGCTGCTCCTGCAGCTCCGGCCAGGTAAGGGGGAGGGTCAGGGAGTGATAGGGGGTTGGGAAGGGGGTTGGGGGGATGGAGAACCACGGATGGGGAAGGGGCTGGGGCGGGGGTGGGGGGGCTGAGAGGAGCGGAGAAGGGGCTGGGGTAGCCCGAGAGGAAAGGGGAAGGGGCCGGGGCGGGGGAGTTGGAGACGGGGAGGGGGGGAGCTTTGGAGAGGCCCCAGGGGGATGGTGGCAGTGGTGGAGGGTCCTGTGTTTGTTCCTGACAACCACAGCTCCCCCCTCCCTCCTCCACCGCTCCTACCAGTGTACTGGCACTTTTTTTTTTTTTTTTAATAAAGAAAAAAAGCACTGCTTTTAACATTATGGATGCCAAAAACATAATAGGAAAGGAGACAAAGGATAGTTAGATCTAAAGAGACACTGCTAGTTGATTTAGGCCCATAATTTTGATACATAACAAGGGTTTACAACATTTAAAATTAGTAACAGTATTCTCATTATTTTCTTTTTAAATATTCCAGTGTTTAGACTGAGTCTGCTTCAGTGCTTGGAAATCAGATATTGCAATGCAAGTTTATTTGAGCACAAATATGTTCTTGTGGAGGAGTGGAACGAAACTTGTCTATTTTTACTTTCCAGTCTGAATGAAATGCAGAACAACATTTTTTAAAAAGAGGGAGCAAATAAGTATCACAGTAGGATGGCGATATTACAGTAATTGTCAACTTTAGTAGATGCAGTAAGACAGTGAAATGCTTTACTCTAGTTTCTGAGAAAAATAGAGGGAGAGATATTTACTAGCATTGTCTGGCTGTTCCGGAAGATGGGAGATGGTGGATGTGGTTTAATTAGTCAGCAACTTTATTCACTTAAAATATCTGGGAATACCCATGGGCAAACCTGATTGGGAAGGGGTAATAGATATCATTGTGGAGGTTTGGTGTCCCTGTCCTGAAACACAGCTCTAGAAAAGTGAATTACATTTTTTAAAATGATTTCAAAGCTTAAATAATATGAAGTGCCCTGTCATAGGTAAGAACTTGATTTTCAGGTTACTTTTAACCTGCCCATGTCCTTTTAGCTATACAAATAAAGCATGTGCTCCATTAATACCTCAAAAAGATTTGGAGAGAGGAGTTTGTATAGTGTTTGTTTATTCTAACAGAAATCTAAATAGTCTATAAACTCCTTGGGACAGAGAACTAATTTGCACTTTTGAGGCTGGTATCTCACCCTTGTCCACTGTACAACAAATGGAAATTTTGAATCTAAAAAGATTATATATTACTGGGAGTGAATTTAGCAGAAACCGTCTTTTGAAATTATTCTTGAACAGTGTACTCAGAACATCTGCAAATTCATTATCAGTTGATTTTTTAGGAAGATATTTTTGCATTGAATTGGAGTTGTAATTTGAAAATAAATTGCACCATATTCTCCAGGTATATCTCATTTATCAATTATATCAATGTCTTATAAAATTTTGAAAAGTACTGCATTTAATTTTTTGACCAATTTAGGGGGGAAAAACCCTTTGTAATGAAATATCTTTTTCATAGATGGATAAATGTCTGATCTTAGGCTCAGGCATTGTTGAAAGCCTGGTAGACAATCTGTCAAAAACCAAAAATTTATTACATTTGAGGTATAAAAAAGGTGGGAGGGTGAAAGCATGATAGTTTAAATCACTAAATTTATAACCAGACACTGGATTTGAATGAGTTGCATATTAGATTATATTATGCAGGTGCCTTTCTGATTCTGTCAGTATCCTTTTGTGGGCCTTTTTGGAGGAAATCACTTTTTCCCCATTATTATAGCAGAGGAGCAATATTTAGTGTGGGAAAAGCTATACTTAAAAATAATGTTTTGTATATTAACTGTTTATTTTAATTTTGCTTAGTGCAAGCAGAGTTTTTGCCAATGTGACAGTTTTAAGGGAATGAGCCTATAGCAATTTAATTTTTGAAGAAGTGTGTTGTAATACTCAATTGATGTTTTGTCTCAAATGGAAATTACAGTGGCCCTGAAAGCGAAGGACAACTTTTGAGCTCCTTAGTGCAGCATTTTGGTGACAGCCTTGGGAGGAAAGTTAAAAGAATGCCCTTACTAGAAGAAACCACTCTGACTGGGGACCCACTCCTGACGATGCCAATAGTAATAATAGGTGAGTTATTTCCAGAGATTATTTTGAGTTCTATGGTACTACCAATACTTTTTAAGAAACTGGAATGTAAATTCATTTATAATGACATAACTTGGTGTTTACCAAATGATAACCAATCTCCAAGGTGAAGATGTTTACTAGAAAGATAAAATTAGTACAGTTAACAGTATTACCATCAAGTTGTTAAGTGAAACTAGTTCAGATACAGTTAATTGATAACTAGAATGCTTTTTTTGCTGTATCTGGCAGATGAGAAGTTTATTGGCAGCTTTCAGATTTGAGTGCAGTAGATATTTAGGCCCAAATTCTGCAATCTGGTCTACTTGATCCCTTATGTCTGCATGAAGTCCCACTAATGTCATTAGGGCCAGATATAGGGAGGGTTTTGTTTAAAGGAATATACAAACATTAGTTAGGCAATTTTTGTACAGTACAGTTAGACTTATACTAGCTCAGAAACTATATCTGGGTGGAGTGATTTAAATCACTCTAGTAATTTAAATCAGTAAGCAGGAAACATCTAACATTGATTGCATTTTACTTTTTACTTACGTTCTTAAAATTCGATTTTTCATTGGTTAATAACTATAAAACATGGTTTTGCAACTAAAAATTTCCCTTACGCTGAATATGTTTCTTTTTGCAACCCAGAAAGGTGCACTATAACAATAAACATGTAAGTGACTATTATAGTTTAACATACATTTATTCAGATTCCTAATTTTTACATATTTATTGTATTAGAAAATGGTGAATAATGTATTTCTTATTTATTAGCTGATTAATCTTTTTTACTTGTTATGTGTATTTCACGTTCTCACACTGAACAGAGTGTATGCAATTAAAAATGCCAAAACAGCATTTTAAAGTTCTTTTTTTAATTAGTTAAAATAACTACCTTTAATATGCTGGGTAAATAAGAAAAAGGTTTTTCAGAAAGCTTATTAAAACAGGTTTTACATTTAAGACTAAGTGATTTATTAAACAAATCTGCCGTTACTGAATTGAACCGATCATTTATTAGCAAGTTCCTCGGTACTTCAGAAGTAGTAGAACTCACTTTCTCACACAGTTTTTATTCATAGATTGGAAGAGAAAGCAAGCTTTCCTACCTTGTCAACTTCTGCTGGTTTTTAACTCAGAACAAATCATGAAACTGAACTAGTTGAATGAAATGAAATAAAATATTTTCTCTTCACCTGCAGAAAAGTCTACAGCTGTCCAAAGCTGTTTTAGCACTTCCGTGAATTATGATTCCTGCTGCTTACCCAGTGACTTTGACTTGTTGGTTTGACTTTCTTCAAAACTTCGGCTGTAAATTTATACTGCTTAATATTTTGTTATTTTGATTTAAATGATTTTAATAGAGTACAATACGTTTTTAGGCTTTAACATAGGTTGTGTCACTGGGCAGCAGTGACCATGAGATGGTTGATTTCAGGATCCTGATGAAAGGAGAACAGCAGAGTACGGACCATGGACTTCAGAAAAGCAGAGTACTGATGGTCAGGATCCCCTGGGAGGCTAATTTGAGGGGAGAAGGAGTTCAAGACAACTTGCTGTGTTTTCATAAACCTTACTGAGGGTGCAGGCACAAACCATCCTGATGTGCAGAAAGAATTGCAAATATGGCAGATGACCAGCTTGGCTTAAAAAAAAGAAGTCTTCTGTGAGCTTATTGCACAAAAAGGAAGGTTACAAGAAGTGCAAGCATGCACAGATGACTAGAGAGAAATTTAAAAATACTGTTTGAGCAACCAGGAATGGAATCAGGAAGGCCAAATCACAACTGGAGTTACAGCTAGCAAGGGACGTGAAGGGTAACGAGAAGGGTTTCTTCAGGCATGTTAGTAACAAGAAGGTGGTCAGGGAAAGCGTGGGCCCCTTACAGAATAGGGGAGACAACCTGTTGACCGATGATGTGGAAAAAGCTGAAGTACTCAATGCTTTTTTTGCCTCTGTCTTCACAGACATGGTCAGCTCCCAGACTATTGCACTGGCAGCACAGAGTGGGGAGGAGCCCTCAGTGCTGAAAGAACAGGTTCAGGACTATTTAGAAAGGCTGGACATGCACAAGTCCATGGGGCCAGATGCAGTGCATCCAAGGGTGCTGAGTGAGTTGTCTGATGTGATTGCAGAGCCATTGGCTATTCTCTTTTGAAAACTTTTAGCGATTGGGAGAGATCCAAGATTATTGGAAAAAGGTAAATACAGTGCCCATTTTCGGAAAAAGGTAAATACAGTGCCCGTTTTCAAAAAAGGGAAGGAGGAGGATCCAGAGAACTACAAACCGGTCAGTTTCACCTCAGTCGTCAGGAAAATCATGGAGCAGGACCTCAAGGAATCCATTTTAAGGCACGTGGAAGAAAGGAAGTTGATCAGGAACACTCAGCATGGAGTACTGTGTCCAGTTTTGGGCCCCCACTATAGAAAAGAAATGAACAAATTGAAAAGAGTCCAGCGGAGGGCAACAAAAATTATTAGGGGTTGGAGCATGTGACTTATGAGAATAGGCTGAGGGAACTAGGCTTGTTTAATGTGCAGAAGAGAAAAATCAGGGGGATTTGATAGCAGCCTTTAATTACCTAAAAAGGGGTTTCAAAGGGGATGGAACTAGGCTGTTCTCAGTGGTGGTAGATGGCAGAACTAAGAGCAATGGTCTCAAGCTGAAGTAGGGGAGGTCTTGGTTGGATATTGGGGGGGGGGGGGAAACTTCACTAAGGATGAAAAAGAGGAGTGAAAAGGAGCACGGGAATAGGTTACCTAGAGAAGTGGTGGAATCTCCATCCTTATGAGTTTCTAAGGTATGGGGCTAGGATGATTTAGTTAGGATTGGTCCTACTTTGAGCAGGAGAATGGACTCACTGACTAGATGACTTCATGAGGTCCCTCCCAATCCTGATTTCTATGAATTGATTTCAAATTTAATTTTAAATAGCTTTATTTTAAAAAATAAAACTATCTAGTTTAAATTTTAAAAATTCAGTTTATGTTTAGAGAGAGAGAGAGAGGCACACACACACACACAGAGGAAACAACAATCACTGTAGTACCTGCATGCTATTAGCAATTAAAATGATCACCCCATAAAACTGACTCAACACCAAGGTAATCAGTTTAGGTTGTTAAACTGTAGAAGTGGTTAAATAGTTTATTAAAGTCGTGTACTATAAAGGTTGCCGAATGACAAACTATCAGAAGAAATACATTAGTTAGGAGTGGATTCTGTTGGTATGTCTACACTGCAGTAAAACACCTGTGGCTGGCCTGGGTCAGCTAACTCAGGCTATAGGGCTATACAATTGCAGTGTAGCTCTCTGGGCTTAGGCTGGAGGTTGGACTGTGACACTCACCACACCTGCTGAATTGTCAAAGCAAGGTGCTGCACTCTTATATTATCTGATGTTTTATTATCATCCAGACTTAATGCCCATAGTAATAGGTTGTTCTGAAGATGACCGAGGTACAAATTGCCTCACTTTGAACAAAGAGATACAGTGTACTGGCATTCTGCCAATCATAGTACAGGACTCCCATATGGTTACCTCTTCAAAATGTGCACTAGTTTTCAGTAATTGTACATTATGCAAATACTTGTGCTAAGTCTGCTGCTGCCTTCAGAATCCTCTACTTGCCCACATCGAATGCAGCAGCCTTGACTTCTTCCAGTGAAAAATAAATGTTTTTTATCCCAAATATGTCTGAATAATGTTTTTAATCATATGTTTTAGAACTGGAAACCATATAATTTGATCCCCTCAGTGGACAGCCTATTATCTCTAACAAGCATCTGTTGCAAGTAAGAGGGCTTTTTTAAAAAAAAACCAACAACAAAGATTTGAAATAATACTAAGACCAAATAAAAGAATGGCAAGTTTATTCAGTATTTCATCTTGATCTTTCTCTAAGTGCCTTTATACTTTCTCCTGTGCTTCCTCTTGTGCCTGGAACGATCTCCTTCAATTCTTGTATGCCATGTGAGCTCCCTGTCTTCCTTCACATTCCTCATTAACTGTCTATCTTTAGCTTTTTCCCACTGCACAAAGTTAATAACAATAAAACGACTAATTTAATGTGTTCATTGCACAGTTATCTTGACTTTATATTGTCCTTTCCTTAGTTTCCACTGATCCTTTCTCTGTCATCTTTCCCTATCTTGCATTTAATTTAGGACTTGATCCTGCAAACCCATGCAGATAGTCCTTGATCAGATACCAAAGGGGTAGCCGTGTTAGTCTATTGTAGAAAGACAACAGAGTCTTGTGGCACTTTTAAAGACTAACAGATTTATTAATCGCATGAGCTTTCGTGGGAGAAAATCCCACTTCGTCAGACGCTT
>ML685849.1:321049-336999 GCA_007922175.1 Pelusios castaneus | reverse complement strand
TCAGACGCTTCAAAGCGTCTGACGAAGTGGGATTTTCTCCCACGAAAGCTCATGCGATTAATAAATCTGTTAGTCTTTAAAAGTGCCACAAGACTCTGTTGTCTTTCTACAATAGACTAACATGGCTACCCCTTTGGAATTTGACTACATGGAGGGCACTGAATACAGCCGTTTGAAGTGGAAATCCATCAACTTCATGAAACAACTTGCACAGATCCAGACAGACATCATCTTCCTTTCCAAAGCCTATCTTCAAAGCGTCTGACGAAGTGGGATTTTCTCCCACGAAAGCTCATGCGATTAATAAATCTGTTAGTCTTTAAAAGTGCCACAAGACTCTGTTGTCTTGATCAGATAAATAGTGCTGTTTGGACTTGGAGAGATTTTTTTAGGGTAACTTACTTGTAAGTGACTGTTATTTTTATTCTTTGCTGCCACAGCATTATCAGTGCTTTGTGTTCAGAGTTTTGTAGCCAGGACTTGATTTTTCTAGTGTGTAACTAAAGAAAAAAAATTATTTGGTACTTACGAAGTAGAAGAAAGATAAGGAAAAGCCCAGAGAATCTAAACTCAAAAGATTAAATAAGTCTTCATTTAGTAAACTTCCTCTTGGTGTAAAAAGTGTTTTGCTGGGGAAAAACCTTTCAATAAAGGTTTCTAAAATCACTAAAGGGACAATATCAATTTGAAAATCATACTTCTGTCAGAAAACTTTTTGCACCTACTTTCATTAAAAGTATCATCAAAGATTACTGCAGCTGAGTAATGGACAGAGCCCAAGACAAATACCAAACAGAATTAATCAGAGTATCTAGGGGTATGTTTTCCTGATTTTATCGTAGAATTTAACATACACACCCCTAGAAACAAATAAGTGAGACTGTATTTCTCTTTCAGACTGGGGCAATAGAGATGGGTTTGGCACTCAGAAAAGCCAGTTCCTGATCCTCAAGAGGTCGGGAGGGAACAGAACACTTTTAAATTTTATTTATTTTAATAAGTTTCTACAAATACCAAAGTTTGATACGCCCTCCCCCTTTCCTCCTTAAATCATGGAAACTTTCTGTGCTAAAGAAACACCTTGGCTTTTGAACTCAGTCTGTTTTGCCCAGGATGCGGTTCATTCTCATATAAATACAAAGTACCCTTACGTTATACAAAAACAATTTTTGCAATAAACAATTTTTACATTAGTTGGTTCTCAAAATTGACTGTTTGCACTACAGTTTCTTAATTTACAGTTTGGGTTCTTTTGTCATAGATCACTGTTGACCAAAACCCTTATTTATATAACTAATACTCGACAAAGGGGTTGTTGGAGTTTAAACTAAAATATATTATTTATTTATACTGATGTAATACCCAGATGCTCCAATAAGGATCAGGGACCCCACTATGTTAGGCACTGTACAAAGATGTGATTCCTGACCTGAAGAGCTTACCACCTCAAATAAATTTTTTTTATTTAAAATCATTTGATCAAAAAATCATCTGAGGCCCCATCTAAATAAAACTGCTAATAAAGTCAGGATATACATTGTACAGGAGGTCAGACTAGATGATCATATTGGTCCCTTTAGAGTGTATGTTGTGGATAGCGTTTAAAACTTTCCTTGTAGTTGGTTAAATCTTTGATCCAGTCATGTGGCTGTTCTTGCAGAGTAGATGAGACTTCAGAGTGTTCCTGTAAGTAGAATCATAGAAGATTAAGCTTGTAAGGGACCTCAGGAGGTCATCTTGTTTAATGGTTTTCAAACTTTTCCCCTCAGGATCTAGTTGAAAAAAATCATTTATGCCTGCGACCTAGCAATTATATCTTTGAGCAATCCATGGGTCTGCGATCCCAGTACTGGATCCTGACCTATAGTTTGAAAACCACTTATCTAGTCCAATCCCTCTTTTCAAAGCAGGACCAATCCCAGCCAGTGCTTTGTCAAGCCAGAACTTTAAAAACTCCAGAATGAAGATTTTACCACCTCCCTAAGTAACCCATTCCAGGGCTTCACCACCCTCCTAGAATTTTTTCCCTAATTCCCAACCTAGACCTCTCCCTTTGCTACGTGAAACCATTGTTCCTTGTTCTGTGATCTGCCACCACGGAGAACAGCCTCGCTCCATCCTCCCTGTGATCAATCTTCAGGTAGTTGAAGGCTGTTATTAAATCCCTTCATTTTTCTCTCATGCGGACTAAAGAAGTCCGATTTCCCCCAGCCTCTCCTCATCAGTCATGTGCTCAAACCCCCTTATCATTAAAGTTATTATATTGACAGGGTAGTAATGTCTTATAAATCAGCTTGGAAGGGGATGCAGTAGAGCTTGCAGCTGACATCTGTTTTAATGTCACATTTTGTGACGTGCTCCTTTTCTACTCTTTTTCTCAAATAACTTCATATTTGTAATCACTAAATGGCTCTGCTAGCCATAGAAAGGACAAACAGATCAACTCATTTGTCTATCAAATTCCTTTGCCAGGTTAGCTGTACTTTATGTTATACTTTGAATGACAGTTCTTTTTAATGAGTCCTATGTCACAACCTGCATTGGCATTCTTCTGGTTTCAAATTTTCATAAGCTTGCACTTCATCATGAGTTTAAAATTAAAAAAGGTTGGGATGGGATTAAATACCATGTTTGTACTCCTGCTCTTCTCTTTTAACCGGCTATGTTCCCCTACCACCCAAAAACCATACTGCATGGTTATTTTTGAAAAGGTCCCCAGTGCCTAGGATTTATTGTAACTGAAGATTCTAGAGTCAACTGTGAGTTATTCTTGGTAGGGATGATATATTTCTATATGCATAGTACATTTGAGAGCGTTGCTACAGTATAAGTATTTTGCTGCTTCTGTGATAATTTACATACCTTAATTATTGTAATAAGACTTCTTAATTTTTTTATTACAGTATTAACTCTTTTTTTTAAAAAAAATAGGAAATGGACCTTCAGGAATTTGCCTTTCTTACATGCTGTCTGGGTATAGGCCATATTTGTCTCCTGAAGTTGCACATCCAAATCCCATTTTGCATAGTAAATTAGAAGAAGCTAGACATCTCTCTATTGTTGACCAAGTAAGTTTTCACTAATAATTCATCCAATTGTTTTCATTTGACAAACTAAACTAGCAAATCTTTTGTTTCCTTTTATGAGTTTCTTAGAACACTTTATAATAATTTAAGATATGTAATGCCATTGGCATACTCTGAACCTGAAAAGAGTTCTTTAAGACTTTTTCCATTACTCCATGACATTCTCCACGTAATAACCATTCAGTTGGGAGCCAGCAGCTCCCTTTGTCGCCATGGGCAAATCACCTGATCTCTCTCCCTCCATTTTTCTGACCTGTAAAATGAAAGTCTTGTTTGTAAAGGACTTGGAATATGTACAGTGCTAAATAAGGGATAAAAATTCTTAAATCCAGAAATTAATCCAGAAAAAGAAAGCTACTCTGTAGGTATCCAGCATACTTTATCCAGTCACAGTTAAAATGCCTTAACTAGTTGTTAATGAAATTTAACATCTTCGCTTGCACTGAAATAACCCTGAACTTACTGGGCTAATTTCAGCTGTGCTGTAAAAGCATTCATCTCAAAGAAGTGCAGTTTATACCTGCTTACTTACAGTCTGAATTTGATTTAACACCATGTTTAGCAGTAAGTTAAGTGACTGGGTTCTTAGTCTCATAATGGTATGCATATGTCACTGCAACAATTTATTAATTCATCCACCATAAGGGAGAAATCATCTGGGTAGAGGAAAGAAAACAGTAACGCTATGTCTACACTTGCAAAAGTTAGTTCGAATTAGTTAATTCGAACACACTAGTTTTAGTTAGTTTGAATTAACTTAATTCGAACTAGCATGCTAGTTCGAACTAGCCATGTCAATGCAGGGCACTTGCTTAGTTTGAATTAGTCAGGTGCATGAAGGCCAATCTGCCTATTAGTTCAAACTAAGATGGTCACATTGATTTAATTCAAACTAACTATTTCGAATTAAGGGTTAGTTCGAACTAAGCAATCAAATTTATTAGTTCGAATTAAGGAAGCCCTTAATTCGAACTAATGAAAGCCTAGTGTGGCCAAGGCTTAAGTTAGTTTGAATTAAGCTTCCTTAATTCAAACTAACTTGCAAGTGTAGACATAGCCTAAGATTTGTCCTATGGAGTTGTTTGTATGTTTTTAATATCGCTTGGGTACCAATTTTGTACGTCTCAATGACAAAGGCAGGAAAGCAATTTGCCTTTGCTGCTGGCTATAAATGCTGTGTGTGCATCTGTGACTTTGCACCCACAGAGCTTTGTCCTGATTTCAGAGAAGAAAATGTCTCTTGCCGTATCAATAAAATTATGTCTAAAGTCTTAGTTTTTCCTTCTAATTAGTTGCAAAGCCCTTGTGCTAAGCTGATTTTGATGTTTCTAGCTTTGAAGATATGGCTGTTTATATTCCTTTTCAGCATCCTCTAGATATTTTTAGGAAATTTTATAAAATGTCCATTGTTAAAGGAAAACTACATTGTAAAATAGTTTCTAATTAATCGAAAAAGTCTAGTAAAATAGCACTGAAATAAGTTTGGGAATAACGGTTCTTTCTTACATAAGACTGACCTCTTGATTTAATAGAAGTTATCTAGTCCAACCACTCTTTGGGAAGCAATTAGTATACTCGCATGCTGATGGCGAGTATGATTTAGGGAACCTGTTCATTTTCTGGTATTCCCTATTATTTAAAAATATGGCTGACTTGTACTTTTATTATTAGGACTTACAATAGCTTTGAAAGTGACCAGTTTCCTTTTAAGTTAAACTGAGTACAATCCTGCTCTGTGGTGTTGCAGAGTCAGACTCTTCCTGGGAATGCAAATAATTCCCAATTAAGAGGAATTCTTCTTTGTCTTTTTAAAAAGTATCAATCTACTCTATCTAAAAAGATTTCCTAGTGAAATGTATTCTAGTTGAGTTAAAAGGTATGTCCCCTGTTTTTCTTTCTCAAATGTCTCTGTTAGTTTTCAAATGTTGGCAGGTATTGATGTATTAAAAAGTGAGCTCCTATTGAAAGAGACAGTAACATCTTTTACGGTTATGGAGATACTGAAACTGTCACAGGTACTATAAATCTAGAAATTGCTTTGAATATATCATTATAGTAAATACTAACTATAACTAATTGCTGCAGTTTTCCTCTGTTTGATCTTTCAATAATGATTTCCAGTTGAAATTCTGTCTGCAAATTAAAACTATACTGTATGGTAAGAGTTGCATTAACAAGGAAATCTTTCTTCCAATCTAGGATTTAGAATATTTGTCTGAAGGTCTTGAAGGACGTTCTTCCAATCCAGTTGCAGTACTTTTTGATACATTGCTTCATCCAGATGCTGACTTTGGCTATGACTACCCACCAGTTCTGCACTGGAAGCTAGAACAGCATCATTATATCCCCCATATAGTGCTTGGCAAAGGACCACCTGGTGGGGCTTGGCACGTGAGCAAACTTTTTCCATTTATATTCCTCTAACTTGATGGGTGTGTATTTGAGGGCTTTTCTTGGTATGGGATTGATTTGTAGATGTTATTGGAAATTGCAGCTTCAGCCTTTTGACTTACCAAAGCCTAAATGTTTGACAAGTTCCAAAACGAGGGCCTAAAATATATTCAGGAAATTTAAAATGCTGTGAGATTAATTTGCTACTATACAGAACTCTTTCTGTTACTTCAGTTTTAAGATACTTTATTTTTTATGTAAGTAATCTTCAGCAATAAAAGTGAAAGGACACCACATCTGTGTGGAACATGGATAACTTGGGACTGAAATGAGTGAAAGCCCTCAAAATGAGGAGCATTTGAGTGGTCTTATTGTATCTACTCAGCAGCTTTGCAGACACCATTCTCCTGCATGTGAACTAATTACAATTTTTATGCTGCTTTGTCAGACTACACACAATTTTGATTCATAAGAACCAACCACATCACTGACCTAACGGTCGCAAGTCTGTTTCAGAATTTTAATACTGATATTTTGGGATGCTGTTTTTTTGTCTGTCTTGCAACAGATGAGTAGTTTAAAATAACCAATTTTAAAAGGACATAATCCTTTTAGGTTAAATCTCATGTTTGGTGGTTGCTGATTATTTTTAACTGTTGGAAAATGTGGGTTTTTTTTTAATATTGTAAACTTATCAAATGGCCTATCAAATGGCTTCAAACTTATCCATGTCCTTGAAGCTTTGTGAACTCCAAACACAGCAGCACAGTACAAATACTCATTAGAATCTAACAGTGAAATTGTCCTTTCAATTTTCAGTCTTAGAATACCTTCTGGTGGTGTTGGATCTAGTTTTGATTTACTATACTTCATGTTCACAGCACAGTAGTGTAGTCTTGGTCTTTTACTTATGTTTTAAAAAAAATTTTAAATGCTGTTCTAAGGCTCTTCGAAAACCCCTTCTGTAAAGGGAAGCCCTTCCTCCTGTGGAAGAGGCTTTCTGTGTTATCAGTAGCTGACAAGGAATGTAGTAGATGGAAGAGGCAGTATATCATCTACCCGAAGACAAGGCCGCAACTGTTACTTGTTCCATTGCCACACTGTGTCATAATTTTGCAGTAACTGCACCTTTGACCCTCTCCATGGTCTGCTCAAGGAATGCCCCTTCGGTCACAGGCCTCTCACAGTCACTCTCTCTGGGCAGAAACCTGCATCCCTCTTCCTCTAGAGTAGACAAAAGCTTTAGGTTGCAGGCCCTGGCAATTCATTGATTATCTCAGCAAGACTGACCTAGCTCAGCATCTGCAGTTTCGCTCTCACTCTCTCAAAGGCAAAGACACTGGTTCACCAGGGACCAAACAGTCTAACTCAGTAAATGTATTTTGAGGACAGAAGCATTACAGAGAAAACACGTATCCTAAGCAAAAAAAGGTCTAAATGGATACTTAAGCTTTCTAGAGGTCTCTTGTCTTTCCTACAGAGACCGTGGCAGGTTCCAGTTCTTCAAACCTTTTAGCAGAGATTTTTCCTTACTTGGTTAAAAGTTCACATCAATTTGCTGGATCAAAATACCAGCCAGCCAGAGGTATAGATAACATTGATGAATTGGATACAAATATATGCTTATGTTTATTTGTTTATAGCTGTCAAAAGGATTTGACAATTCTATAATATTGATCACTAATTGAGGAAATAATCTTGTTGTCCACTTCCCTACTCATGTGCTGCCATCTGGGCCACTTCCTCTTCTACTAGAAATTGCAAAACATCCCTATGTCATCTAGAGCAGTTGCTTATTTTCCTAATACTAGTTTTTACATGTATTTCTTTGCTGTCTTAGTAATGCAGTTTAGCAGCTGGCAACAGGAAGGCTTATGCAAACATCCACCTTTTCATAAACCACAAGCAGTAGCTCCAGACAATGTGTGGTCCATGGACCACGAATTTGGGAACCACTGCATTAGCAGCAGTCCTGAGAAAGTCAGCTCAGGATAGATAAAATTGATGGACTGATATTTTGTTACTGACTGTGGTAATGTGTTTATTGTCAGACTTGTTTATTTTAAATTCTATGTCGAGAAGCAAATTTTAACAGAAGAGGAACAAAGAAATGTTCAACTTAGTGTAACAGGGAACTTCCCTTCTGGCTATATTCTTTTGCTCGTAAATATGACTTGATAACTTGCCTTTTATTAAGATTCTTTTCCATATCTCTTCTTATGTTCTTTTAGGGTACTGTAGAAGCCATTAACCAATTAATCTATTGTTAAATTCAGGGATGTAGTGGTGTTCTTGTGTCTAAGCAAAATTTCAAAGTCCATGCATGTATGCATACCACCAGCCATCAGTTGAGTATTCTCCCTACCCCAGCTGCTCCTGTGATCCTGACTAAATTCATGGAATGGCTAACAAAGAATTTGAGGTTAAAAATGTAATTCATTTCAGTCAGCATGGTTTCTTGGAAGGTAGGTCTTGTCAAACAAACCTGTTGTCTTTTTTCTTTTTAAAACAAGATTACAGGTCTAATTGATAAAGACACATGTGTTGATACAGTATACTTGTATTTCAAAGTTATTTGTCTCGGTACAGTGTGACATTTTGATTTAAAAATATGCATGATATGGAACTAGCAAGACCATATTAAATGGATTACAAATCGGCTCACTGACAAATCTCAAAATGTAGTTGTTACTGAAGGCTCCAATGTGAGAATCTGTTTCTAGCAGGGTTCTCCAGTGATCAGTTCTAGAGCTTGGTCTAGAGCTATCTAATATTTTATCAGCAATCTAAATAGTGATATGAAATCTTTGGCAGTAAGGTTTGCAGAAGAAACAAAGATTGGTGGGGTTCTAAATGAGGACATGTTATTGTTACACAGTGAGCCTATCCTACAAGACAATCCCTCACTGTATCTAGCCTTAGGAGACAGACCTCTCGTCACTTATGGACAGCCCTCCAACCTTAAGCAGATACTCACGAGCAACTGCAGACCAAACAACAGGAAGACTAAGGCAGGCACACGTCCCTGCACTAAACCCCCTAGCCAACTCTGCCCGCACATCTACACCAATGACACCATCAGTGGACCTAATTAAACTAGCTACTCTATCACCTGTTCATCCACCAATGTGATTTATGCCATCATGTGCCAACAGTGCCCCTCTGCCTTATCCATTGGACAAACTGGATTATCTCTGTGCAAAAGAATAAATGGACACAAATCAGATTACAGGAATGGCGACATTCAAAAATCAATAGGGGAACGCCTTAATCTCCCTGCACACTCCGTGAAAAACATGTCAGTTGTAATGCTATAACAGAGAAACTTCAAATCACAGCTTCAAAGGAAAGCTGCAGTGATGGAATTCATATGCAGATTTGACACCATTAACTTGGGTTTGAATAGAGAGATGGGCTGTTTCCCTCATTACAAAAGGTGATTCCCCCTCATCTCCTTCAGCCTCCCCACCTTCTTATCTGTTGTTCTACTGTTTGAATCAAAACAATTTGTTTGATTTGCTGAAATAATCTTAATTGATCTTGTGTCTTACCCTTCACTGCATTTATTTTTCCCTTCCATACTGTAAGTTTTCCATTTCTAGCGTCTGACGAAGCTCATGTGATAAATAAAATTAGTCTTTGTTTGTTTTGCTGAACTAGACTAAAACGGCTACCCCGCTGGAACTAATAATGTGGGAAGCTTTTCAAACCTGCTGACTAAGACGTAACAAGATTCAATGGTTGGAACTTGAAGTTAGACAAATTCATTGTTGAAATAAAATGCATTTTCCTAATAGTAAGGGTGATTGTTGAGTATCAGACAAGTTTATTGGATAGGTGGTGGATTCAGCATTGCTTTAAGTCTTTAAAATGAGATTAGATTACATACTAAAATATATGCTTTAATCCATCTTCTTGGAGAAATTCTATGATCTACATATGAGGAGGGTTGGGTTGGATGATTACGGTAATTCCTTCTGGCATTTGAACCTGTGAAAACACATTAATTCTCTCCTTTCATGACCCATGGAGAAAACAGGAAGCTCTGCATTGCCCTTAATCTGCTCATAATATTTACAGTTTTGTATTAAGATTAACTATAATCAAGTCCCACGCTTCAGGGGTTCAGTCAGTTACCTGTGGGGATCAGGAGGGAATTTTTTCCCCTAATGCACAATTGGCCAGATTAAAATATTCTAAATTGGAGTTGGGTTTTGGTGGGGAGGAGGCCCTTCTTTATTTGCCTCTTCTTAAGCATCAAGGATTGGCTCGAGCTGGGACAAGACATCGAATGGGATGAATCAGTGCATTGAGGTGGTAGAGTGAATCCTCTTTCTTGGATGTGTGGCTGGTGTATCTTGCTCACATGGTCAAACTGACTTCCAGATTTGGGTGGAGAGAGAACTTTCCCCCAGGATAGGTTGGCAGGGATCTTGGGTGGGTTTCATTTTGCTCTGCAGCATGGAGTGTGGATGGCCTGCAGAGATTATCTGTGCATATCTCACCTAATCATTCCCTGCAGAGGCCTTGGGCATGGATGGTGTCTTAATCTCTCCTGTTCTGTAGCACACAACAGTTTCATCTGTACCGAGGACTGAAATAATTTATTCTAATAATCTCAAATTACTGGGTGAAATTTAATGACCTTTATATACAGGTCAGACTAGTTGATATAATGGTCCCCTTCTGGCCTTAAATTCTATAAAACAGTGATGGGTTCCTTACATTTTTATTCTTCCATGATTATATGGGATTTGGGAGCTGTCTCTCAAAGCACTCATCCTCTTAGAGAGGGTGCTGTAGAAGTGCATACGGTTGTTATGCCTAAATAACTGTTGAAAATTACCTAACGTAATAGGATATATCAAAAAATAACACTTAATAGTGTGTATGTAAGGGGATGTTTTGTTAAAGGGGAGACAAGATGCTTGTTTTCTTGGGGACGTCCTTACACAGTTTTGCAACACCTCTCAACACCCTCCCTAATAATGTGAATCTGGCTGCTTCTATCTCGTTGTTTCTATGTATTCATAATAATGGCCAAGCCACATCTGTTCATAAATTCACTGCATATATTCCTCCATTGTTCTTTCCTTCTAATACATGTTGACTTCCTTTCACGCTTCCCAATTTAAGATTGTGCAGTTCAGACAATAAAAAAGATGATTCTGCTTCCTGGTCCCATGGAATACATTTTCTTCAATGGGGCAAATAATAAAATATGGGCAGAACACTTTTCCAGATTCAGTAATGCTTGAGAAACTGACCTCTCCCAAGTAGCCAGAGAGAATCCATCCTCCAATATTATTCTATAAGATTACCATCTAGAACTGATTTTATCTCATGCCATCTAAGAGATTTTTTTTTTTTTTTTTTGGTATTGCAATAGCATTTAGAGGCCCCAAGTGACATTGAGTGCCCAATTGTGCTAAGCGTTGTACAAATCTCATAGTAAGAGACAATCTCTACCCCAAGGATCTTACAAACTTCAAATGTAAGATAGACAAAAGGTGGGAGGGAAAACAGAGGTTTCTCCACTAGTCCTCTATATTCGGGTGCATCTACACTTAGAAATTAAGTCGATTTAAGCTTGCTTAAATCAACTTAATTTAATCCGCGTCTACACTACACTTTCCTTAAGTTGACTTAAGCAAGCTGCTTAAGTCGACTTAAGGAAAATAAAGTCGACTTAATGAAAATTAAGTTGACTTTATTAAACCTCCTTTTAATTCGACTTTAGGCTTAAGTCGATTTCTTAAAATCAATTTAAGCCAGTGTAGACCTGGAGTAGCCCTAAATCAACTTAAAGTCGACTTAGGGCTCTCCAGGACTCCCCCACTGCCCTCCCTGCCGGGGGGGGCACAAGGGGGAGCCTGGCATGCGCCCCCAAAGGGCAGGGCAGAGCCCTGCCCACCCTGCCCCTATGCCCTGCCAGGGTCCCTGTTGCCCCATTGTACCCAGGTACAATGGGGCAAAGGCTGAGCCCCCTGGCACTGGGCAAGGGGTGACACCCCCTGCCACCATGGACCTGCCCAAGGTCCCCCTAGCCCCTACAAGTCGACCTAGGCGTCCAGTGTGGGCGCTCTAGGTCGACTTTGTAAGTTCCCCCCTAAGTCGACTTTAAATTTAAGTGTGGACATGCTAAGTCGACTTAACTAAGTCGACTTAGCTTAGGTCGACTTAAATTTACAAGTGTAGACATAACCTTCCAGTCTACAGATTCTTTTGAATCTTACCACATTCAACACGTGTTCAACACATCTAATGTTTCATCCTTCTAGGATCCTTTTTACACTTACCTATTGACTTTTTTTGTTGTAATATTTTACTCTATATGTACATCTTATACAGTCTTTGATCAGCATCTAATGAAACCATTGAGGGCTTTTTTTCCTGCATTGATTTTGGTGGAAGCAGGATGAGGTTTACAGTTTCTAATCCTGTTTTCCTCATTGTTGGGGACCCAAACTACCTCTAACCTTTGGAACTTCTGAGCTTGTCCATTGTATCGAGCCTGTTAATTGTTTTGGTCATTTAAAGTTTTGACCATGTGTTGTACTATAATAGTGCTCTCCTCCACTACCCCTTTTTTGTTTTCCACTTGTCCTTTGCGCCTTGATTGTTGCTAGACACTGCTAATCAAACTCCTGTATCTTTCTTAGATATTCATATTTTATTGGTCTCCTAGCACCCTTTTTTTCTTACTTCTAGTTCAAGCTTGCAATATCTTGCTTTATCTTTTTTGATCTTTCCTTTCCAGTTGTACTTTCCTCATCTGAAATTCTGCTTTTCCCCATTAAATTTATTGGACCTTATGATCAAACTGCATATTTTATTTCTTAATTGTAACATGAAATCTTACTTCATTTCCAGTCCATATAATGATACATCATCCTTTTCATTTCTGAATAAATGCAGTGGATCTACTTTAGCAATATTAAGAAGAAATATACTTTTATAAAATAACTTTAAAATGTACCTGATTGACTTATTTTGATTTCCTCCCCCCCCCCCCCCCTCCCCCTTATACCTGTAGACTATGGAAGATTCCATGTTGACAATCAGTTTTGGAGACTGGATGGAGTTACCAGGGCTCAAGTTTAAGGATTGGGCAGCTAGTAAACGCAGGTAAAGAAACTAAGTTTCTTGAAGTCATAAATGCATAAAATGTGACTGCTGTAAGTAGAACTCTCTTTTTTAATTTGGGACCTGCTAGATAATAATGTTAATAATTACAGGGATGCTTCTCTTTCCTTGAATTCATTAGATAGTGGTATGCTTTATTTAACAAAATGGAAACTGGCCATCATAGTGTCAACTGACAATGGTTTTTTTTTTTAATTATAAACTTGTATGTACATAAAGCAGATTGATAAACTTGCTTTGTATTGAATCTTTTTATTCAACGTCTCTCTGACTGAAAGTTTTCAACAAGTGCATGTGGTCATTCACTTATTTTCTCATGCTGTTATGCCAAAATGAAATTAGTCACTCTTGATTTTTAAACTTTTCTTTCTCTCAGCAGTTTACAGAATGGAATTTCAGGGTCACTTTAAAGTGGATCTGACAGTAGCTGTTCAAAATAAATATAATATTAGTTACTGGTGCCCATTATAAAGTGATTCATATAATATTTGAAGTATTTGCTGATTAAAATACACATCTTAAAATATGAACCTCACTACTATCCGAAACCATAGCCTTAGCCTTGTTTTTTAATTAAAGAGCAGTTGCCAGTACTCTTAATTCAGGCTATGCTTATGAACAAATCCTATAAGTCTCTTGTGTTAAGGTACTTATTACCATATAAGCAATGGCATTACTCATGGGAATGAATACTGTGCACAGTAGTGTTTGCAAGACTGGGCTCATAGATGGAAGGTGTAGGAATTATTAATGATGAGAATGCATTTGTTTGAAGGGATTTTAAACATATATTTGAAGGAAGAGAGTGATAAGAAAAAGAGACTTATGCTGAGAGAAGGCCGCCTGAAAAGCACAAAAGAACTGAATGGAGGCGTAAAAGAGCTGGAAAGAGTATAAGAAGCAGAAAAGAGAGTGGTAGGGGAAAGGGATACCAAGAGAAATTAGATCAGGTGTGTAGGTGAGGGGAAGACTGGTAGGAGCTAATAGGTGAAGCTAAGATGCTAGAATGTAATATACCACAAGATAGGGCTTCAGTGGGGAAGTTCATGTGGTTGGGGATGTGATCAGAATAATGGAAGATGATAGCTTTGGCTATTTAACACAGGCTGGAGAGAGAGGGTCTAGAGACATCATGCGTCAAAGACTACAGCCAAAAAGATGAGAGAGATCCAAGGCATAACTTGAAAAGCTTGTAGGATTTAAGTTAGTGGGAAAACAAGATTAATGACAAATGTACATGTTTTTCACTACACCATTCACTTAAAGCATACAATAATCTGCTAAAAAGTAGAAAATTCTAGTTTTAAAGACACTCTGAAATACTAATTTTGCCCACACTATATTCATGGCAGAAGATGGAATAAACTATGCCTGTTGATTTCAAATTTAGCCAATGTTGAGATCTTTTGAAAATTCCACCAGGCATTCCTATCTACTATCCTATAATTCATATAATCTTACTGTTATGCACAGGTTAACTTCTTAATTCTTCTTTGAGTGCTTGCTCATGTCAATTCCAAGTAAGTGCGTGTGCATGGTGTGCACAGTTGCTGGAAGGTTTTTCCCAATAGGATCAGCTCTGTAGCCCCCTGGAGTCATGCCTTCATGGAGCCCTACATAGGGCTCTGCTTACCGCCCTGCCTCTTCAGTTCCTTCTTACCGCCTGTGATGGTTCCTGAAACATTGATCTATTCTTGCTTTGCAGTGTCCCATTTTCTAGTGGTTATTGAACTGTCACCTGTAAATAGTTAAATAGTCTGAATTAGTTGTGTTTGTTAAGTAAGGTCTTAGCTAACTAAACTATCAGAGTCACCTCCCCCTTCCCATGTATCTGGGCATGCCTCATTCCCCTGGTTTTAAACCAGGGACTTGTAAAAAGCTCATGCCAAGGAGCCAGGGACTTGTAAAAAGCCGATGCCCAGGAGTGATCCCTGTACTACTTGTCTTAAGTGTCTCAAGGAGACCCATCAGAGAGATTGCTGTAAGATCTGCAGGGAATTTCATGCAAGGATGGAGAAAGAGGGGAGCCAGAGACTGAAGTTTATTTTTATGGAGGCTGCTCTGTGGCCAACACTGAGCCCGGCTGAGCTGACACTCAGTACATCAGCCGTGGTTCTGGGTGAACCAGTGTCCATGAGAGACAGCACCGAGGAAGTACTCTGACTAAAGACCCTCGGTATTGACACAGATCACTAGCACCAAGGGACATCTCATGCACGTGGCACTGCTCCCATTCCCATGGTCTGCACAAGAATCAGAGGAATATGGAAGGGGTGTGTGCTAATACTCAAAACAGTGGACCATAAAGGCTCAAGTGGAGCGTGACCATCAGTGGGTCCCTCAAGTGCCTAACCCATGGCCGCGTTGCCATTGATTCTGGCCACGGAACGGAGTCCATCGAGTCTGGTTCCTTTGGATTCCTGGCCCAAGAAGATCTGCAAGAAGGAGCTCCAGTTACCCTCCATGCCGGAGACCTTTGAGGGAGCCAGGGATCTTCTTGAGAGCAGGGCATTGCTGTCCCCTCAAAGGTGTGAAGATACTCTGGACACCAGACCATCAATACTCATCCAGGAGGAAGCCAGCTATGATGCCTTGCTCACCATCTTCCTGGCATCAGACACTGGCACTGGTGGGAACCGCACTGTTCTGGTCCCCGAGAAGTGAGTAATTGGATTCTGACTCCAAAGCAGAGTCCTACTCCTTGAAGCCAACACTGAGTGGGGAGGTGATATCAAGGGTTGGAGGCTGGTACAACCTTCCCTGTGCTTTGGCTGCCGCAGTGGCAAATGCCAGTCCAATGGTCTTTTTGGACCCCTTAGATGTTCCACCAAACTTTGGGGCCACGATTAGGCTGATCGTTGTAATTTGCTTCTGGGAGCAGATACCAACCACTCTATTTTGAGGTTATGATACTGCTTGGCACCAAAACCAGGGCTGAGTATTACACTGCATCCGGTGCCAGCACTGCAGGAGCCTCCGGGAGCAAAGGGTCAAAAGACTGCCTCAGTTAGGATGTTGTCATCCTCATCCCCAGATGAGGCAATCACAGTGTCATCACTGCTATTGGAAAACAGCAGGGCCCACCAGAAGCTCTTAAGGAGAGTGATGCAAAATCTGAGCCTTCAAATTGAGGCAGTTTCCAACAACGCAGAGCTTAGGGTGGACGTTTTAGCCCCTGCAGGCCCATCCAATATAGCATTGCCACTAATAAAGACCATACATGACCCAACAAAGTTGCCATGGCAGACCCTGGCCTCCCCACTCCCACTATTAAAAGGGTAGACAACAGAGTCCTGTGGCACTTTTAAAGACTAACAGATTTATTTA
>ML685849.1:143310-320649 GCA_007922175.1 Pelusios castaneus | reverse complement strand
TAAATAAATCTGTTAGTCTTTAAAAGTGCCACAGGACTCTGTTGTCTTTCTACAATAGACTAACACGGCTACCCCTTTGGTATTAAAAGGGTAGAGAGGAAATATTTTGTCCCCTCCGAAGACCTTTAATATTTTTATACCTATCCCCCACCCAGGTTGCTTCTTGTCCCTGTACCAACAAGCATGAGAGGCAAGGTCAGGAAGGCCACATACCAAGAGCAAAAATGCAAAAAACCTGGACCTCTTCAGGAGAAAAGTGCATTCTACTGGGGGGTCTCCACTTCCATGTTCCAAACCAGCAAGTGGTGTTGAGTAGATCCAACTTTATTTCTGAAGACCATGGCGTATCAAAATTTTAAACTTGTGGCTCACTTACCCGATAGAAGTAGGCAATAGCTTTTTCTGTGTAACGAATTTGTCTTTTCCTTCCAATTCCTACCATTGAGACTAGTCTATCCTCCAGTTATTTCCTATGCATTTTTCTATATCATGATCTCACTTATCTTCATGTCCATTCAGAATGTCTTTCATGTTTGTTTCTCTGTCCTCGGTTCCCATCTTGTGCCTAGCAAGCTATTACGGCTATACTAGTAAATTTATTCTTCAAAGCAATCCCAAACTGTACTCCATGTATATTCCTACTCTCATCACCTCTTCCTTTTCTCTCCCCATCACAGCTCATGTCACCCTCATGTTGTTTATGCAGAAAGAGAATTTTCTTAGAACACAGCAGCCATACATATTATTTTAAGCAAACTAATAGACGAATGAAACTTATGTCATGCCTAATGTACATTAGCATGTCAGGTGATGTATTGAAAAAGTTGATGCCTGACACTTCCCTTTCTGAGAAGCTAAGTTTTTTGGAATGCACCTCCCTTCCTGCTCAGACTTATTCATAGAGCTCTGGGGCTTAACCAGCTACCCCCACTTTCCGTGCCAGATGAGTCCTTCCAAAGTTGTATGGGTAAACTAAATCCTTTAATAATTGATTAAATATAATTCTCAAGAATATCTTGTTCAACTATATTACCAGTGGCATTTGGGAGCTACACATATCCTTAAGGTTCTGTAACACTTTAAATTAAAAGACCATGTTTCCCAGGCTTATCACTGGTGAATTATAACAGTTTGGGATGCAATTTTCAATGCCCAGCGCCTTCTGCAGGCTGTGGTTTTTGGGAAATGTCAGCAAAATACAGTTCATCTGCTTCTGAGAATGAGGTTTGGGAGCAATACATAGTTTTGCAGAGGTTAGGGTTTTTTTGTTGTTTTTTTTTGTTGTTGTTGCTGTGCCTATGAAATTTCACCCATATTTGGCTGAGTTAGAAATCTTTGATCATTATTTTTATATGGTGAGAAGTTTGTTGTATGATAAGAGCTAAAATCTTTGAAGAGTCTGTATGTATTGACATATTGCAGCCCAGGGCTGCAGAGGCTGAACAGGACTTTTCCTGCTCCTACTTCTTCCATGGGCTGCTGCAGTACTGATAGTTAAGAGACTGTGTTTTCAATGCCCCTCCTGGTGCCCAAGTAGTGAGAAGGGGAAAAGGTGAAAGTAGTTGAGTGCATGGGATTATAGACAGACTAGGGCAGTGCAGACTCAGTGGGTTAAAACCATGGAGTGGAGGAGTGAAGAGACAGAAGTAGTGATACAGCAGGACTAGGTAGATAAGAGCAGAAGGGGACAGGCTGGGAAGACTAATTGAATGGGGTAGAAGGTAGAGCAAAGATAAAGAGGGGCAGAATAGGGAGGCTGCCTTGGTATTTTTTACCCTTTCCATTCCCTATCAAGGCTATGGGGTCTCTTCAACTCTGTCTGCCCTGACTGCCTCAGGTTCCAACTAGCTTCTGCAGACTTCCTAGGCACCCATAGGTCCCACAAACTCCTGGTTTTTTGAGGTGAGAAGAAGAGGTTTCCCTGGCTCCCTTCCCACTAGTCTGGGGTATCCTTAGGAGAAAATGTCGTTCATGCAGCTTTACAAAACTTGGCACTTATGTTTTTGTGTCGGAATGGGAGCCAGAAGGAAAATGTGAATTTGAGTTTCAGCATTTCTGTTGGCTGGTGGTGTAATAAATCTGTTCAATTTGCATCATTTGTTATTAAGTAAGAGCTCCTACCCCTGTCTTGGGAGACAAGTGAATACAGTTCCCCTCATTTTACAGTTGGGGTATCAGAGGTTACACAAGGTCTCTTTTGGCAGAGATGGGAATGGAAAATTAGTTTCCAAGAGAGAACTATTCTGTATTGAGTATATAGTTTGGATAATGAGTGATTATTTAAAACAAAACAAAACCCAATCGCCCCTGCCACCACAACCCCCCAAAAAGAAAAAGAGTAAGCCTGGATTCATACACACAATGAAGATTAAAAAAGAAATTTTGAACATCTGGCATTCAGCGTGCACCATCCACCCTGTATACTGAGTGAGGTAATGGTCGTGTGACAAAAATAAGATAATGCAAATAAAAATTTGATAATGCAGATTCACAAAGGGGCCAAATTATGGCTGCATGAGAAACCTTATTGCTGGCATTTCTACCTTTTATATACTTGAGTTTGCAACTGTAACATTTTGCTAATGTAGATATTTGGTTTTTTTAAAAATATAATTAATTATATATGTGGATCCTAAGAGAGCCTTCATAAAGATACCCGAAGATCTTTTCTTGGATGGGGTAGATGAGTAAGAAGTAGCCCTAGTAACAAAATAATCTGAGACCGATTGGTGTGTAAGTGTAGGCCTAGGAATCCACAGATTTTTAAATTCTAACCTCACCTGTGCCACTGACATTCGCAGCCCCACCATGAGTAACAATAAGCCAGTTCCCTCATTAAAATGGAGCTAATACTTGCCTTGCTACCGTGTCAGGATTGATTAGTGTTTGTAAAACACACTGAGGAGATATAATTAGTACTTTTGTAGTGTTCAAGTTTTAAGAGCTTTTACCAGTGGGGTAAATGCAGGATTATATTACACTGATTGAGGGCTCAGCAGTGCATCAAGAAAAAGGCAGCTTTTGGCCTGAGCCATTGCATTCTTAGTTAAATCAAAATCTCTAAATTGAATATAGAAAATAAATGTACTATATAAGAAGTTATGCAAAACTTTCACCTGAATGCGCAGTTAGGGTTGAGAAATCAGGTGCTCAAGTCAGAGTTTAGGTTGAAAGCTTGACTAGTTTTGACATCTGGTACTTACACTTTGAAATGCGATCTTGTTAGAAATTGTCAACATATAACAAGCTGGAATTTATATTGCTTTAAAGCAATCTTCAGATTGTATTTGACATCTTAATGAGAGCTACAAAAATGCTACTTTTAATATTTCAGTAATGTTAAAAGTTACGAACTGAGTTCGTTCTCTTGTTTGAGATGATCTAATGACTAATTATGAATTACTCAAAAAAAGTAATGAAAATTTCAACTTGTTGACCATCTTTAAAGTTAGTGAACTAATTTTCTTCCAACTTGACTTGTTTTGTATACCACACATCAAAAGTTGTATGCAGTATTGTAGCTATGTCGTTCCTAGGATATTAGAGACAAGGTGGGTGAGGCAGACATATCTCCACAGGTACAATGATCAGCATCCCCCACAACACACCTTTCAAGATCCATGGGTCCTATCACATATGATGTACCTCATCCATTTCACTAAATGCCCCAACAACAACTGTATGGGTGAAAGCAGTCAATCTTGAATGAAATCTCACATGCAAATGATAAAAGACAAAAACACTGTATATCATGGAAATGAACGTGTTTCACAAAGTGATCAATCACTCTGTGACCTATCAGTTTTCATCCTCACAGGAAACCTGAGCAACGCTTTCAAAAGATTATCCTGGGAGGTTAAATTGCTAACTTTGCTAGACCCTAAAAATTCTAGTCTTAATAAAGACACTAGATTTATGGCTTTTTACAATAATATGTAACCTAAAGTTTTGTCCTATGATGAAAGGGGTGTTAATATAGTCACTTCATCTTCAGTGGTCCCTTAGAAGATGTGCTAACAACTTATGCCAAACTATTTGTTCAATCTTGTATTTAGCTCTGACACTCTCAATACATTTCCTAAACCTAGAGAAGAGCTCAGTGTAGCTCAAAAGCTTATCTCTCACCAACGGAAGTGAGTCTAATAAAAGATACTACCTCACCTACCTTTTCTTTCAGACATTAAAAGAGCAGTGTAGAGTCTTGTCTTCAAACAACATTGAGTTCAATGCATTTTATTATATGGAATTCTGTTGCGAGTGAAGGTTCTGTTGCTCAAATTTGAATCTCTACACTCAGTATTTCAAATGTAATTTTCAGCCCATCCATTAGAGCACAAATGTTAACGGAAAGCCTTTATTTTTGTTTCAGAAATATAAAGAGTAACAGAGTCATGCCAGAGGAAATAGCTTGTTATTATAAACAATATGTTAAAGTTATGGGCCTTCAGAAGAACTTCAGAGACAATGCTTACATAACATCTGTTTCAAGACTTTACCGAGAACAGGATAATGAAAATGAATGCCAAGTGAGTGAGGATATTTCAACACAGCATTTGCAAATGGAAAAGGATGATGTACAGACATCATTGATCAAGAGGAACTGGGAAATCAGAGGTTATCAGAGAACAACAGATGGTTCTCAGGTGCCCTTCTGCCTCTTTGCTGAGAATGTGGCTCTTGCGACGGGAACCGTTGATTCTCCTGGCCGACTACAAGTTGAAGGAGAAGAATTTCCCTTTGTGTTTCATTCCATGTCTGACTTTGGAGCTGCCATTAGCAAAGGAAAACTACGTGGGAAAGTAGACCCTGTTGTAATCGTGGGTGCCGGACTGTCAGCAGCTGATGCAGTACTGTGTGCTTACAACAATAACATTCCAGTAATTCATGTGTTTCGCAGAAGGGTTACTGACCCAAGTTTAATTTTTAAACAGCTACCAAAAAAGCTTTATCCTGAGTACCAGAAGGTCTATCATATGATGTGCACTCAGTCATATGCTGTGGATTCTAATCTACATTCTGCTTACACCAGTTTTCCTGAGCACCGTGTTCTTTCCTTCAAGCCAGACATGAAATGTGTCCTACAGAGTGCCTCTGGTTTGAAGAAAATCTTCAAGTTCTCCATAGCCTTAGTACTGATAGGCTCTCACCCTAATTTGTTCTTTCTAAAGGACCAAGGACAGGGTATAGGCCATAACTTGAACGAGCCAATCACATGCAAAGGTAATCCTATTGAGATCAATCCATATACCTATGAGTGCACTAAGGAAGCCAATCTTTTTGCATTAGGCCCTCTGGTTGGAGACAATTTTGTACGATTTTTAAAAGGAGGCGCACTGGGCATTGCACGATGTTTGGCTACAAGACAAAAGAAGAAACATCAATTAATTGTTGAAAGAGGCAGTGATGAGGATGGGGTCCCCTAAAACATGCAGTCATATCAACTTTCATATATGGAATTACAGGCATACTCTAACAAGCAACTCATTGACAGCTAAATTCATTAGTACCCTCTTTTTTTTTAATGTATACAAGTTGTGCTTGTATTGCCTGATAGAGGATGCAGATACACTACAGTACTTTTTCCTTTTCAAAGACAGAAATATGGTCTGTTGTTTAACTGCTCTCTCCCCACCTGGAATTTTTTCCAGATAGACTAACCAGATTTCTTCCAGATACCAACTGAGACTAACTTATATTGGTTTGCTTGTGACCTCTTGCTCAAATGAGAGAGACCCTTATTCTCTGGAAAGAGACTGTCTGCCCAAGGGCTGCTTTTTATTTTTAGTGTTTCACCACACAAAATATACTTATCACATCCTGAAACTATTAATCTACGTTAAATTATAAGAGCAGAAAGCTCTCCTTTGGTCTCAAAGCAAACGTATGTGTTTGGAACAAAGATTTTATTTATTTTGCCATACCAGTACCGGCACTTGCATAAGCCTTTATTTAGCACTTAGTAAAATGATCTTTACACAAAGAGGATTTCTACAAGCAAAAAAAAGGCTTACCATTAAACAAGATCCATCTTAATTTGGTACTAGGATAGAAGAGAGAACAGCATTCCATTAAGATTAACTGCTCATTTGACAGTCTCCTAATGTTTTTTGTCAAGCACATGCCTATACTTCCATAAGTGCATAAAAATCATAGTTTTGGGATTTTATAGAAATCTGTTCTCTTACGTGGATATGTAACTTTCGAAGATTACTCTGGTTTACAGTAAAACAATAAAGTGCTGATGTAAGTGCTCTTACTACAGTGTCAATATAGCAAATACCTAATGTGCTTTGGAAAAAAAAACTCTTTGCAAAGGCAATATTGTTGAGAAGTGACCGTAAAACTTGCAAACAATTTTTCTCACAATACCAGCGAGGAAAATTGGATGGGATCTCTTATCTGGTGAAAATAATAAGGGAAGATGGGAATGTCTGCCCTCTAAGTCCAAATACTGACTCCTGCTTTTTTCTAAGGTAATGCATAACCTTACAGGTAGGTTCAGAGGGGTAGCTGTGGTAGTCTGTGTACAGCAAAAACGAGAGTCCTGTGGCACCTTACAGACTAACAAATTTCTTCAAGCAAAAGATTTTGTGGGCTCCAACCTCCTTCGTCAGATGCAGATAGGATGTCTCTAACCACTTGTGTTTCCTTTTCTAAAAGTCATGGTCTAAAACTGTCCCCATACAGAATGACTGAACCTGTGTAGAAATGTTCTTGCAAAATCATTCTCTGTTTATGGGAGTGACAGGGATGAAAACTCAAGGCACAAGTAGGTTGGCACAGCCTAAGTTTCATACTAACATCAGACTAATTAGAACTCATCTACTCGCTTTGGAGAAGTATCTGCTTTTAGTTTAATCAGTTACCAGGCACTTTAACTCAAATCTAATGTGATAGAAGACATCGTCTAATTCAGTTCATTAATGTTTACTCTTAAGTATACCATGGAGTGTATAATAATAGCATGGATTAAAAAGGCCATTGTACATGATTAAAGTGAAGCTCACTAACCCAAAGAGATCACAACGATGGACGTGGTATAAGAACCTGAAAAGAACATAGAAAAGAGCCTTGATAACTTGTATATATTGACTGTGTTTAGTTGGTGATAAACATATTCTGCTCTCTCACCCATGTGATTCCTGAGTTGCATTAATTCAGTAATAGGGACAAACAGATTGGGTTATGCCCAGTCTGCCTGTGCCTACTAGTAAGCTTGGGGCTTGATTCTGCTGTTACCCATAGTAGGGGAAAGGGAATGAGATTATATTTATTTTAACGGCCAGGACCCCTTTCACACCCCAAGTTCTTCGCTGTGCCCATCTGTCATGGCGTGTAAGTGTTATTTGACTAACCAGAGAGAGAGGTAAGATAATCAAGTAAATAATGATTTATTTAAAGCATAAAACAGATAATGACAGGGAAAAGCAGTTGTTGTTCACCCGCCCAAAGTCCCACGAGTCCTTAGGGTATCCACTTATCTGATGTTTCTTCCCCTGTAAAGGGAGCGGTCATCTCCCATCCAGGCGCAGCTCCGGTGGTAAGGGAGGCAGCTTCTGGAACCCAAAGCTTTACAGGCAAACTCGTGGTCTTGATCTGAAGATGGTCCCTCGGAGTCTCCGCTTTGATGGTACCCGCACTACACTGTCTCTCGGTCCGGCAGCACAATGCAAAGGACTGGCTGCCTTATATAATGTGGTTTCCCGCCTTTTGTGCACACGGCACTATTCTGGAGTGCACACGGCCCTAAACTATGCATCCGGTACTAAAACTATGCACACGGCACGCTAGGTGCAACTGTTAACAAAACATCTAGTCCACCTGGAATATACGCAACACTGCAAACATGTAGACTTGTTAGTATAGTTACACAGAATCTGGACATTTGTGTAGGAGTGGGGGAAGCATTGAGGCACAGGAGTCCAAACCATAGTATTCTAAATTGAAGGCTGAGGAATCTACATTTTAAAAACCTAGTTGTATACTTTACAAACTTTAGGCAATTTATATTATCAATTCAATTGCATAAACAACAATGTTCACTAGCTTAAACAGTGTTTCAATTAGTATTTACATAAACTATTAACCAATTTTTATATGTGGAAAACAAAGTGCCATATGGATAATTGTGGTAATTTTTTTTTTTTACATAACCAAACATGAAAGAGAGACAGTATAATTTTCCCTATTTTTTCACAGTGCTTGTGTATATTCTGTTTTAAAATGTATACCTACAATGTAGTTGTCTAAGAGATTTTGATTTTATTACATTAGCACATCCCTAATGTACGAGACTTAAGAGTTCAGTAAAGAATCTGATTGCGCTTGTAACAAACTTGCAATACTTTTGCGTGAGAGTTAGGCATGTCTAAAATTGGAAGTTTTTCAAATTTAGGTAGGTAACACACAAAATACCAGAGACTATAAAAAGCATTTCCATCTTTCATGAAAAATTTTGATTTTTCATGTACTTCTAGTTAAACTGGACAAAGGGACTGACAATTGCAAAACTAAAAAATGTAGACAAAGGACTAGACGCAGCTTTAACTGCGTAGCTACTTCGATATTATAAACACCTAGCACGAGAAGAGTTCATTGCAGAGCTTATTACTGATGTTCTTATATCGATATCTGTTGCTGTAATATTGGAGCACCTCCCAAAGAGTTAACTGTGATCTCTTCCCAGGGGATAGCAACCTAAATGATAAGAGCCATTTAAAAAATTCCTTCAGTAAGCAAGTGTTTTGAGAGCTGCAATGGGTGTAGCCTCCTGGTGGGGGAGTTGTGAGCTGGGCGCCTGCCATTGGGGGGGAGGAGGAGGAGCCTAGAACCAGAAGTGGGCCACCCACAGGGTCCCCTGGTGGCAGAGGGGACCTGGAGCCAGGAGTGGGCCACCCCCATGGTCCCGTGGTGGCAGGTGGGGTGTAGAGGGGAGCCCAGAGCTGCAAGGGGGCAGCCAAAGAGCTGTAGGCCCCTGAAGGCATTCAGCTAAGCTCTGATTGGAGGCCAGTGGGCTGGGCAGAGCAGTAGTTTTCAGTCTGCACGTCTAGAATTGGAGATAGCCAGCACGTGAATAAACGTTTTACTGAAGAGGTACTGAGAGATTTCTTTTATGAGAGGGGCTGCTAGTTTTCTATTTGCAACTGGCTTTTATTTATCTGATGAAAAAGTTTAACTGTCAATCCTGTGGCCTAATCTTGGTATTTTCAGAAGACCCGGACTTCTTTATAAATCGGTATTTAAATGGCAGTTAATGTGCACCACTCATCTGAATTGTGTAACAAAGCATTTTTCATCAAAACTCTGAATTAATTGTTGGCATGGGCTCACCCTGTAAACCAAAGGGCAAAGTTTGCCATCTGTAAATTGCTGAGGGCCAATTCAAATTCTTGAAAGGAAAGCTGTGTCCGCTTCTGTCAGCACCTAGTGTAAGAGATTTTATTAATAATGAGTCAATATTACATTTTAAAATGGTCAAGAAGGTTAAGTAAATCAGGACTATTGATATGAGGACAAGTTGGAAAAGGAATATTCAAGAAATGCTGTTTTAATTAATGTTTGCATTATATAGCTATAGTAGAGTAGGTTAATGGAAAATTTCTGGTTTTGGTTCAGGAATAGGTTATAATCTAAAGCAATACTGAATATCTAAGTTATAAGGTTTTTTTAAAATAATTATTTGATCTATACAATTATTTTGGAGTTTAACCTACGAGTTGCCATACCAGACCTGACTAATGGTTCATTTAGTACATGATTGTTTAGCAGTGGTCATTGTTTAAAGAAAGCACCGCACCCTTGAAATAATAAACCAGGGGGGTTAATTTCTTTGGAATCTAGCAAACTGGCGTATAACTTGAAAGCCGAGGTCTGACAGGTTGCTAACGCTTTTGTACTAGTGTGTAACTGCAGAGTTCTTTATTCAGATACAATATTCAGTCTTCTCTGGAATCTTACCAGAGTGTTCTCCTAAGGCAGGGGGCTGCAACCTGCAGCTCCGGCGTCACATGCAGCTCTTTGGCTGTCCCCTTGTGGCTCCAGCCTCCGCCTGCCACTGCGGGTGGCCTGCTCCGGGCTCCCCGCTATCACCAGGGGACCCTGCAAGAGGTTCACTCATGGTTCCAGGATCCCATCCGCTCCCCATCACGGGAACCTTTGGCAGATGCTCTGGCCCAGCTCCCTCCACCCCTCACCAGGAAGCTACATCCATTGCAGCTCTCAAAGCACTTGGTTATTGAAGGAATTTTTAAAAACGTCTGCTCTTATCTTTTGGGTTGCTGACCCCTGCCCCTACTGCAGCCTTGCATCTCTCTACTGAGGCTGAAGTTTTGACCAACATGTTGCTGTGCCTCATGATAAATGTGCCTAGATGTCTTTGGATATTGCATTTCTGTAAGCCTTGCCTGATCTAATATGGAACAGTGAATCCATCTGTTTACTGAAGTTGCAGAAACCTTCTTAAAATATGTATTTAGAGTGAAAAACCAATGTGGGAGAGCTTTTCTTGGTACTACCCTGTTTCCCTGAAAATAAGACCTACCCATAAAATAAGCCCTAGCAGGATTTCTAAGCATTTGCGCAATATAAGCCCTACCCCGAAAATAAGACCTAGTGATGGGCGTGGCTATGCAGCGTATCTGCACAACCCATGCATTTCGGCACGTAAGACATCCCCTGAAAATAAGCCCTAGCCTAGGGTGTCTTCTTGAGGAAAAATTGATGTAAGACCCTGTCTTATTTTCGGGGAAACACGGTACTTCATTTAGTTATATTTTTAGACTCTTACTGACATGTAGGCGTGCTGTTTCCATCCTTGTGACTGTTTTTGAAAGGAGATGATAAATGGGAGCAGATTACTTCAGCTGAGGTGAGAAAGGACATTTACATTCATGTAACAGGTGAATGGTAGCATCCCTGGGGTAACTTTTGATTTCTTCTCTTAGAAAAATTCCTTCTAGAACGACGAGTACACTTGGGTCATAGACTTCTTTCTAAATGAGTGCAATGTAAAGATTTATCCAGAATATCTCAAGTCAGATGACACCTGAGAAGGAGAAATATTAAGCATAGGTCATAGCGAGAGAAGGTCTTGGCTCAGAGAGGGGGTGAGATCAAAAATCAGGGCCACTATAGCTGTTATGCTACTAGAATCCCACCCCCCATTTTTTTAAAAAACTTTTGTCTTCAAAGAATGCACGAAACAGCATAGCAGAGGGTGTGGCCACTCATGTGACAGAACATGCATTCCCAAGGAATCCGAGTTCTCCCTTAGAACATATTAATTTCATTTAGCATTTTGTCAATTTGCAGACATATCTTCCTGAGGCTGCCCTAGCCCTGCCTTGAATAGAAGACAAACTGTAAGAGTTAAATTATGAAGTGCTTTGAAGACAAGGCCCACGTTTGTCTTTGATATAATGGAAAAGGGGGAGTCAGAGGAGGGCATTGAAGCATAGTACCAGGATCAAACTAGAAACCGAGCTTGGCAGCAGTGTTTGGAATGGACTCAAGGTGGTCATAGTTAAAGTGAGAGAGAAGGCGATTCCAACAATCAAATAATGAGATGAGAAAAGAGAGGCTTGCTACGCTAGACAAGGAAAAGGTTGGTTCTCAGAGATAATGAAATGGAGCAATTGCAAGATTTGGATATAGCCTGATTACAAGGGTCCAGAGAGGGATGTGTTGAAAATCAAATGAAGTCTTGGCCACCAAACTCATCAACAATGACAAAGAAAAGAACTCTTGGCAAGAAAAAGAGTTCAGTTTTTGCCATGTTCAGTTTAAGTTGCCAGATCAACAAAGATATAGAATAGGTGCTGTGTAACGAGGTGTGCATTTGAATCATAAGCACAAAGATGGTGGCCAGAGCCCATGAAAGTGAGTAAGATTGCCTAGATTTCATATAGGCTGTGGAGCACAAGATACAAAAGGAAACGGGGGGGAAACAGCCACTGAAAGAGGGGATGGGGAAGAAAGACCTACCAAATGAGATGTTGAAGGGAAGAATCAGTGTGGTAATGGACCCTGGGAGGATGGAATCAAGAAAGCCAATGATGGACAGGATTTCAAGTACTAGCTGGTGGTAAAGCATCCTAATATAATAGAGCAAAGGCCCTCAGTGATACCCATGGAGCGATAGAAGGGAAGCACAGCATATGCACTAAAGACTGCCTGAGAAAGGACGGGAAAGAGCATGAACAGGTTTGGAATTTTCTGATGACACTGTGCTGGTGGCCAGAGCGCTCATTTGGGATGTGGGAGAGGAGGGTTCAAGTCTGTGCTCCAGAGCACATCCCATTTCCCAGGTGAGTACCCCTGGGCTCTGTTACTGAAGCACCATATATGTAATTAGAAATCCATTGGAACAGGGACTTGAATCTGAGTGTCCCACATCCTGTGAGTGCTCTAACCACTGGGCTATCATCAGTCACTGTAGCCTAATGAATATTTATACAAGAGGAACAGCTCCAACCTGAAAGACTGACATGCATTATGGAATACCTGGTAGGCTGGTGGTTAGGGCGTTCACCTAAGTTCAAGCTTCTGCTCTGAATGCCTCCAGTTGTCTTTTGTGACATGCCCCAGGTCTTAGGTCTGCTCTGAGCCTATGGGATCAGGCCCTGCTAGCAAGATGGGTTTGAGGCTCCTGCTTTCAGGCTCAACTTGACTTAAGCCTCCAATTCACAGTGTGCATTGAACAAGGGATGTTAATACTTAGGCACCTGCGTTCCCATGGCTTCTGCTAGGTTAGATGGCAGTTGATGGATGGCTTTGAAAAATACCCCAGCACTGCCTAAAATATGGGAGTTAGGTGCCTCAACCCCTTTGAGTGTGGGCCATTAGCCCCATTTCACAGGTGGGGAAATGGAAGCACAGAGCAATGAAGAGATTTGAGCAAGGGCAGGTACGGGGGCAGAACTAAGGTCTCCTGACTCTCATTTCTCCCCACCATAACCTCTTTCCTTCATGGTCTTAACTTTATACAGAATAATTATTCTCTTTCTTCTTTGGTTACAAACATACCCTACAGAGAAAGAAGAAGCAGTCTTGTGGCTTTCGGATGATTTATTTTTTCTTGGATGGAGTCTCTGTTTTGCACAAGGAGTCAAGATAAACTGCATTTTCTCTTCAGTGGAAGATAAGTAAGCTGTGTGGAGGAAGATTTCCCAAACAGGACTAGAAAAAGAAAAATACTCGCTACAGCCACACAATTGTTTTTTAAAATAGGCCCTCCGCAACTACTGCAGGCAGATGCTGGCAGACTGAATAATGCTTTGCATTCTCTTCGAAGTGTTGAGCTGTCTCTGTCCTGAAAAGAAGTGTGCAATCCATTTGTGAATGATAGTGGAAACATGTAAAAACATAGTTAACTTGCCTCTTAATTTCATCATGTGCTTTTTCCAGTGTGAAAGAACAAAGTGAGCACTCTTGTCTTCTTGATTAGCCAAATACAGGAGCCACACAAGAGTCCATTTACACATGAACCAGTTCCCTTGATATGTGCTTAACTTGAACCAGTGGCTGAGGTGTGTGTTTGACTGGGGCTTATTCCTTATATCCTGTTAATTTGTGTTGTGTTGATTGACATAAAAAGGGAGGTGAACTGGGTTTTAAAAAGATTCCTCATGCCTGTGATTACTTTGACACAAACTCATTGAAACAACTCTTATGCCTACTGGAACAGAACAAAAAGGCTGAAAGTTTAAAAATGGATATGTGAGGTGGTCTGATTTCATTGATGTTTTGGTTAAAATGGACATTTTCATTTTCAAACAACAGTAACTTCAGTCATGAATTTGGTACTTGATAACAGTGAAAAAGCTCAGGTTTTTCTCGGCTTTGATGACAACAATTTTGAGAATTCTAAGTCTTTGGAAACAGTGGGACACTAATTATTTTATTTCATAATGTAAGGAGAAGTCAAGGGCTTTAGTGGAAGAGATTGAACAGGCTAGGGCCTAAGGCTTAAGAGCCAGACTATGACTCATTGAGTGCCCTTACCAGAGTGGCAGTTAACTATATGGCCAATTTATACTTTGTCAGAATCTAGATTCCCCAAAAGCTGGACTTCAAACTCCTCATGACATGAAAAAGCAGTTTCCGGGTGTTTAGAAAATAACCCTTTGCATACAGGGCATGTAAAAATAATCTTATGTTTTAATAACTGCTTACATTGATAATTGTAATCTTCACTGATCATTTCATGGTGACAGTAGCCATCCCGCTAACACATGGAACCTTATTTTCTGATTAATTAAAAAAAAAAAAAAAAGTGTGTGAACACTGCTGCCATCCACAGACTTAAGTGTCTTGGAACATACCTAATGCTGTGCACCTTGTGAACAAAGAATTAACCATAACTGGTCAAATCTTGACCAACAGGTTCTAGATCAGCTTTCACCTGGTGTGGAAAGGGATTTTATTCTGAGCACGCTAATGGATACAGTTTACTGGTTGGCTAACACAGCTGTGGGAATAAAATCCTTGTCTACCCTGGGCAGGACGGGCTTTTCTAGAACTCTGTCATTCACAAACACACACTGCTAGGGCTACTATTTCAACCCTAAAATGAACAGTCATTTAAAATACATTTTTAAAAAAATCCTGCATCACATTAGAAGAGGCTTAGGATGTTTCACCTTAAATAGCCAGTTCTGTTGCAGAAGTTAAAGCACGTCAGGTATCTTACAGTGGTGCTCTAGCACTAAGAGGGATGGGGGTGGGGATTAGATAATTTATTTTACGGGTCCAACTTCTGTTGGTGAAAAAGACAAACATCCGGGATTCACAGAGCTCTGTACAGCTCAAAAATCTTGGCTTTTGCTGTGACAGATGTTGGTCCAATAAGAGATTGAGGTTGCCAACTTCTCATTTTAGTTTTTGATGGATTCTTTTTTTTTTAAACTGACGGTAAGCTTTTTACTGGCAGCACTATAAAAGTAGTTCCCCCCGCCTCTGAGCTTCCTCTGGGTGCAGCTGAAACTAAAGCAGCTCCTGCCACCAAAAGAAAACTGCCATTGGGGGGCAGGAGCCTTCACAACCAACCAACCAACCCCCATGTTGTAGAAAACAGGAGCTCCAGCAGTTTCAGTGGCTCTTAAAGGGGCAGTGCCAGCTGCAGCTCTTCCAGCAGGATAGTCTCGCTGCTGGGGAGGGAGGGAGATTTTTACAGACCGTAATAAATCTGCATACTTTTTACAGACTGTCCGTAAATTTACGGAGGGCTGGGAACTCTGCTGCACCTTCCCTATCTGTTTTATACACAAAGAGCTAAACAAATTAACTTGCTCTTTTTTCACTATAACAGAATAATAAGAAATGTATCTCAAACAGACTAAGAAAACAACCAAGTGAAAGTCTTAAATATCTAGAACATTGTACTATTGCACTGCTTTGAAACACGGAGTGTGGAGATCTGCCAAAACAATGAAACACTGATTTTCTGTTTTCTTTAATAAAAGCAGCACTTAAAACAACTCTTACACCAAGAGGTCATTTTAACACCCGTCAACCCCCCCATATATATTGTACACTGGAACCACTAAACATGCTGTCAAGATGATTTTGCTGCAGGTTCATTGTGAATGCAAGTGACAGCTTATCTTCTCCTTTTCACATTAGGATCATATCTGCAGAAAGAGGAAAAAAATTAAGGCAACAGCTACTAACAGTTTATTTCAGCAATTCAAAGTTAAATGTGTGATTTAAACAGTTAAAAGTTGACACTTTTCTGACTGGGGGTCAGGAGCAGCCTCTTGCAGAACTGTGGTTTTTCACTGTCAATTAAAATAAAGAGTTACAGCTGGACTGTGCACTGTTTCTAGAATTTGTAGTGTGTGAACTGTGAGAAGTTTTCGTTAAAGGTAACTTACTATCTGCTTGGTTCTTTTAATGCTTTAATAGGGCAATCAAATGAAAATCTGTAGACACATTTCACCATGGAAACGATTTCCTGCTGCAAGATTTGCATAGGCTAACACAGAGAACTTCCTCTCAATGACCGTAAGGTTACTGACAGTGACCACATCAGACTGCAGCTCAGTTCAGAGACACATTTACCAATCTCTTCTACTTCTCCCCCACACTTGGTTCTTCTACAACTCCTTCCGGTCACGGGATCATTCAATGAATTTTTTGATAGGGTACAAAATGATTAACTAGTGCGCAGGACTGTGTTTGTACTTGGAATTCAAGTCCCGTCCTTTTTTCTCTCCCTGCCCCACTCCCATCCCAAGAAAACAAAAAAACCTTCTTTGCTTCTAACCTGCTTTATTTTCACAGAAAATAGGTTACAGCCACAAATGAATGATCAGGCAGTTTTACTTCCCCTAAATCTGATTCCATTTACTAGATTTTTGTCATTTTCTTAGACAGGAAAATGTCACAACTTGTGAGCCAGTTTACATCACCACTTAACTAGAAATGTACTACAGGTCATTGCTGTTCCTAAGCAACTCATTTATTCTTTTTGGGAAAAAAAGAAAAAAAATGAACACTGAAAAAAACCCTCACCAGTTGCATATTAATAGCATTTCCCCTAAGAATTTGGAAAGGCTCCTTCAACTTGGAATATTCTATTGTCAAAATGCTTTATCCCGCTACTTACTATTTCAGCTGCTGATGTAACGAATCTTTCTGCATTAGCACAGTCCCTTTTTTAAAATCACATTTTGTATAAATTCTACAAATAAGTCACACAGCTATTGTTAGTTTCCTTATACAGAGACACTAAACAGACTGCATGCACTTTTGGGTTGAGTGAAGCAAGATCTTACGCTCAACTTGATAGCATGTCTCTGCTTGTCTGTCTGGATGTAATACTGTCCACAATGGTGGTATAGTCATATCAGTCACAGGATATTAGAGGAACGAAGTGGGTGAGGTAATAGCTTTTATTGGACCAACTTCTCACTACGGCCTAGTCTATGCTGTGGGGCTAAGGAAATGGGAGATACACAATCTGAGTGCCCCAGAATGCGTATCTCCTGTCAGCTGAGTCAGTCAGTCCTCACTCAGCTGTGCTGACTTGAAGGGCTCTCCCATCAACGCAGCCTTACTCCACTTAGAGGGGTGGAGTTATGGAGTCAATCGGAGAGTGCTTCCAGGATCGATTGAGTGGGGCTACACTGGCCGCTCAATCGATCTCGCTGTGCCGATCAGGGCGGCTTCTCTGCCACACACTGAGAGGTTCCTCAGTTTTTGGGCTGGCCCCTAGGTGTGCGGAAGATTTGTTGGGACCTGGGCTATATTATATCATGATTCTTAGTGTGTAGCAGAGTAATGTATTTAAACTCCCAGGCTCATCTGTTGAACGTATTGTACAGGTTTCCTTTGAGGATGAGGACTTGCAGGTCAGACAGAGTGATTGCTTTGTGAAAAGTGTTTGCTCACAGGTGATACGATGTCTTTATTTTTTATGAGTTTCCTGTGCAAGAACTGATAGGGTAGTGGGAAGACAGAATTAATTGCTGGGCAGATGTGAGGGTGTGAGCTCCTGCAGCAGAGGGCCAAAAATCACCTTATCCATTAGATGTGGGACAGTGGGCAACACTGACTGTCACATGCACACACCCAGGGGATGGACAGAGGGCATTCAAAAATCAAGACACTGACCTAAAATCCACAACAGAATTTTGATTTTTTTTAAATATGATTTTAGGACCAATGTGATGATTTTGAGGGCTCCAACTCATGGTGTTTGATCATTTGAAGTTGGCAATATGGCCTAATTGCTATTGGGAAATGTAATGCACTAGATGAGGTACAAATGGATGGAGTGCTGTCATTATTTTAATGTTGCATCGGATCAGTTCCAAACTCTCAGGGAATGTTCTAGGACGCAATGGGCAGCACCCTACTGATTGTAGTGAAAAGTGGATGACATTCAGAGACCCTTGCATAAGAAGAGCAGACACTGCACCTTCAAACACTTCTGGAATACTGTGAATGATCTATTTATTATCTCCCAAGGTGGGTACAACAATATTGCAAACTAACTCCCAGACAGAAAGGAACTAATGGTGGTTGGGAAGAAAGGACATGCAGAACCTGTGAAAGGGATGGGATGAAGTAAACAGAGAGCACACAGAGCTGCTAGCATGATTCTTGGGTGGCATGAGGCCTGAAAGAGGGATGGCATACAACGAGGTTGTGTGGGACAGCATGGAGGGATGCAAGGAGCTTGTGGCATGTGCAATGAATTCAGACTAGAGAAGCTACAAGTATGAGATGAGATGTGGCTCTCTCTGGGGGTGGAGCTTTTCTTTCTAATTAGTTTTGTTAATGGAGCAAGGCTTGACTGAGTCTGCTGAACCCATCTTCAAATGCTATCCTCAAGAACCTGCAGCTACTAATACTATGTGATACAGGGCCTGCTCCCCCTGAAGTCATGTAGGCTCAAGGTCCAGTAGAGCAGACTGCTGTGTATCAAAGACAAATGTTTGTGTCACAAGTTTCCACCAAATATTTACATAAACACAGTAAATATTAAAGCTAACAATTAAAGGCAGCATAAAAATGAATTGGTGCTTAGAACTACTATAGTGAAGGCCATTTTATAAAAGCAACAGAAACAATATTTCAATGCATTTGATGATAAAATGGTGGAATTCTTTGATGGTTTGTGCTCTCATTACCACCACTTTCCAACAAATATTCTACCACAAGCAGCATTTTTTAAACTCAGTTTTGCAATAATACTTTGGAATCAAGCACAAGATTTAGTCTTGTATTATATTCTGTTGCCAAGGCATTTCTACCCTTTTTTCCAGAAATGTTTGGATTCTGCAAATTGTGATTTTGGCAGAACTTGTCAAGTGTAGAATTAATCAATCAGAGATAGCTTTTCCCTGTGTTCTTCCATCCTTCATTAAAAGTTCCAACAGTAGCAGGTTTAACAAATAATGAAAAATCCTAAGTAAGCATATTGTTGATGAGATTGCAAATCAGGACTTAACTAAGTGAATGTGTGAGAATTGAGAGTCACTCTTGCAGATACTGAAATAAAGGTCTCGCAATAATCACAAATACTTCATAGGAGCTTACAATTTAGACATGCACATACAAGTAAAGTTTACAATGCATACCATGCAATTTACATATGTTGGAACACAGAACTTTACAGAAAAAAAACCTCAAAAAAGAGAAAGACACTGTTTATCTGTGGCCTTTTTTGGCTCTTATTAGAGAATGGGTTAGGAGTCACATGCCTAGGAAAAGAGGAATGTAGACAGGCAGAGAGAGAATGAACTGGCTAAGGAACAGTGTGGAAGAAAGATCTCATGTCCTATCTAAAGAGGGCAGACAGAAGAAGAGAAAGTAAAATGAGGATTTCAGCAGAAAACTGGTGGTGGGGGTGAGGGTTATAGAACAGAAGTTGTTTTAGACAAAGTAGTTTTTCAGACATACACGATACAGCTGTAAAAATACCGTGAGCCAGTGTAAGAGACACCACCTCACTCCTGTGGCATGGGCCCAACCTTAAATGGAGGGATTCTTTGACTTGTTATCCAGTCAGGACCCACAGAACCATGGGAAATGTAGACTGCTACCAGCCTGCTGGTATAAAAAGGCCTCCTTTACTCTGGAGTGAGAGATCAGGAAGATGGCAGGTCCTGAGAAGAGCCTCTCTAATGAAGAGAAAACTAGGAAAAGGTAGTACTGATCTTTTCATGGAGGAAAGGCTTGAAGCAGCAGCCTGGGAAGAAGCCTGGCAATGAGTGGGACAAAGGCCCATTCAGAAGTCTTATGTGAAAAGGTTTATCGCCTCTTTCCCGCCTCCCTCTACCTCCCATGAAAAGTGGAGAGGGTCCTCCCAGGCCCTGATGAAGGCACTCTAACACAAGCAGCCAGAACAAAACCATCCCACCACCGTAACATGGAGGCAGGCACAGCAAACTCCGATGGCGGCATCCTGACAAGTAGGAAAGATTCTGGATTCTAACTGAATGCCCAGGTTCCTTGTAGGGAATAAAGTGGTGTTAAGAGGAAGGAGATGAAGTGGCAACAATTCTATCTGAGAAGAATGCTCTCATTGCCACTAAAACTTACAGTTCTGAATGTTATATTGAAGGGGGTCACGCAGGGCCCAGGAACTGATAAAGTTTAAGATATAAAGAAAGTTAGGAATGAGCAGAGGAGGATGTCAATTTGGACACATTCTATACAGATGCGGTATCACGAAAGGAGGCAGACAACAGAGCATTAGCCATCGTGTTTGATTGGAAAAATGAAATTATCCAGAAAACAAATGGATGTACAACACATCAGCTCTCTCTTAAAAGCACTAACAAAAAAATCCCTTACCTAAAGAGATCATCAGCAAGCGATTCCTCTCTTGCCTGTCGATTCTGTTCCTGACAAAATAAAGTTAGTCTTTCAATATCATTCATACCAACACAATAGTCCTGTACTGAGACATCTTGCTGTGGATACCTCACATCCAGTGCGTTTTACAGGTATGTCAGATTATGGTTTTCACTTCAGAAAGTAGGTTATCGGTTACAGAAACAAATCTGAAAAATTATCAGAAGCTTGTGGTCGGTCTACAGTGTTGTGCTCATACATGTCTTTCCCCCAAAACACTCTCCTACACATCCAAAACCCAAAAGCATGTACTTATTTGCCCTTTCATCTCATGCTTGCTTGCCTGGGTAGGGGTATGGGTTAAAGCCAGAGCTCTGGTTTAGCTCAGGCTAAAACCCAGCCACTTTATAGTGAGGATGTGGGCAAGATCACTCGAGTGCCAATAGTCTTCCAAGGCCCTTTCCCACAATTCCCCTCAAAGGACAGAGAAATTCTCCCACAATTTACTGCAAAAGAATACTAGAGAGTTTCTGCAATCAAAAAAATGGGCTATGCCCCCAGACACGCACAGATGGGAGCAGAAATGAGGACACAGTAATAGAGAACAGATTTGCTGAGGGAATGCTCAGGCTCAGGCTAGGCCAACCCAATTGCTCAGCCCCAGGTGCCAGGCACGCAGGCCAACTGCAGAGTGTAGCTGTCTTGCATGTCAGATGAAAATGAAAGGGAAGGAAAAATATTCTGGACTTCACATTATTTGTCATAATGGAGCTTTCAAAAGCAGGACTGTCCAACTAAGACTGACACAAGTAGAAACCTGTTAGTTCGTTAAAATGTTATTGTTTTGTCACAGTTACTATAAACATTGGAACTAGTTCAGAAGTGGTGTGAAGTCAGACTCCTTTATACACTGGCAAGTAGCTGTAAATTAACGTTAGCTTATGTCAAGGAAGTGCAAGTTAAAGTAATGCGTGATCAACTGTATTTTACAGCTCCTTATACCTTCCTGCCATTGAGCTTTTTCACTCAATGCTTTTATCTTTCAGCCACTCAGTTTACACGGCACCAACTTTGAATTACTTAGTCTAATGCAAGTGATTAGTTATAGGGGTGTGTAAGTTACATGTTGCAAGTCTAAGTTAAGGAGTCTATACTGTTTAAGGCAGGGGTCTCAAACATGTGGCCCGCGGAATTACCTCCTGCGGCCCGTGACATGACAAGGAATTCAGAACCTCTCTGTTCCACTGCACAATTGCTCATGTCCTTATTTAGTGTGCCTCATATAAATTCAACAATGAGTACATTTTTGGTGGATGCTAAATTAAGATGACAAAATGCACAAGATGAAAAATTTCAGTGTGGCCAGGAGAGATTATTGAGTGCAATACTGCATGGTCAGAACCAGTATTGAAATCAAATGCTAAAATCAGGGAGAGGAATATAAACAGCAGACAGAAATAGTGGAGTGAAGTAACAAATTCAACAAGCCCCATCTATCATATTCTCTCCTTAACACTGTCTTTTCAATTGACCAGGCAATACAGGAAAGAGATGGAACCTGGATTGGGATGTGCCCATGACAGGATTTTTATTTTTTTTTTAAAGCAGCAGCCCACAAAATGAAATCTCTTGAGAACTGCTACAAGAAGATATAAATTGCATACACGTGGAAAGATGTCCTCTCATGAAAAACGCTACAACATTCATATCTCCCATATATTTTTCATCTGAACATCAACTGCATTCTAATCTAACCGTGAGCAGAACATCAGCAGTGCTGTACTGAGAGCCTCAAACGCTAAGACCTCAGCTTGTTAATGTAAAAACTTTCACTGTCACACTCAGAATTCAGGCGTGGCTGAGCTTCAATAAAATGTTTATTTTACTCAGTCACTAAAATCACTTTCGCCTAGGTCCGTGCTTTTTGCTTTACAGCAGTCTCCTCTGAACTGGGTATGAATACTGTGTAACAAATCAGTAGAGTCAGTCTTATTACTGAACCCCTTTAATTTATTTGGGTCATATTCCTACCATTTTTTCTGTGTGCGTTAAGTGGCAGATTCATTCAGAACACAGGCTCACTTTTAGCAGAATGCGGCCCTGTTCTTGGCAAGAACCACAGCTGTTCTGGTGCCTGGAAAGAATTCCTTACCTCCATTTCCTGCCTTAACCATTCTTCTAACTGGGTGTTCTTTTTCTCATGGTGACCTATCAGATCTGATCCTCCAATAATGTGTGGAAGTTGTCCTGCTCCAGGATAAGGTACCTGTTGGACAAGAAATGTTTGCTGGTATAGAGCAGGTTGACAACTTTTCAAGACAAGTGTATCCAACTCTAGTAAATTCACAGTGGCAGAATATCTTTCACTCAATTTGTCTAACAGCCACTATGCAATGAATGGTTCTAGTTAAATAGCACATCAGCTGCAAACTGCCAACACACCCCCATCAACACACAAAAAGAAATACTTGTGACTAGTTAGATTTTAGATCTGTTAAATTAATATGCTAATACGATAGAATTATTTTGAAAACAGAAACTGGTATTTTAAGTTTCTAGTTCATTCTGATGTAGAGTAGAATGTGTAATGCAGAACCTGGCAGAATACATGCAAAGGAAGATACTTTCAAAGATACTGTAAGTTCTATTAAACAATTTTAAAAAATGCTACTTGGAATTTTGATAGGTGCAGTAATTTCAGACAAATGTGATTTTCCAGGTGACCATGTCCATGTAAGGCATTTAACATTTTTACTTAAATGTAATGTGGTTAGGTGATACTGCACTTTTTCTTTACATTTTGGGCTGAATCCATATTCCTACAAGGAGCACTTGAAGTTTTGTAAAAGTCATCCTCAGAACCCAATTGATCTTTGTCATGTAAAGAGGCATTTTTAGTGGTATGCTTAGAATCCAAATGTTCTTAATCAAAATGTGAAACTTCCAACCCCTCTAAGCTTTGAATAGGTTGTCTGAAAGTGACACAGTAAGCCTAAGAGGAGATACGATGTGAAGTTATACGACTGTTCAAGGGCACAATATCCGTTAATGAGTTAGCCTGAGTAAGAACTGCACAAGGCTCCAAAAAGAGCACAGGTCTCTAGGTAATCATCTGGGAAGAGGTAACCTTCTTTGGTACCTGTCTGACAAATTAATACAGAAATTGTCACAGTATTTTGCTCTTTATCACTGTCTTTGATGACAGCAAGTAAATTAAATATAAGCAGAAGGAATATAAGAATCTCTAAGAATGCCTTTCATCTAATTTCCTTGTTTATTTTGCTGAAATAGACTAACACAGCTATCCCGCTGGAACTTGCCGTGCAGTAACATTTCCATTGTACTATGGCAGTATTTATATAGCTACTTCAAACAGTGCCATCTTGTGGCAATTTAACAGATACACTCACCTTCTTGAATTTCTTAAAGTTGTTCAGTTTCCCGTAATTGGTTTGTGCAGTAACGAGACTATTTGGCCTTGGATGGCTAACAACCAGCGACTTAAACTCAGTCAGCAAGAGTCTTCGGGGCAGATTGCTGAAATCATCTTGAAGTTTGTCAGTGCTCTTGTGAGGGGGAAAAGGGAAAAGAAGAACTTCAAGTTGTTCAGTAAACTAAGAGCCCATTTGTTTTAAGAGATCAGAGAGTACACGCTTTGCAGGCTGGAAATGGAGGGTGGATATTAGCTCAGAATGAAGGGGTTGCTCACCTGTAACTTCTGTTCTTCGAGATGCCTGTCCCTGTGGGTGCTCCACATCAGGTGTCATCGCGTCCCGCGGTGCAGAGCTGAGTCTTCTTAGCAGTAGTGCTGGAGGGAGCTGCTTGCAACCGTTGTAGCCTGCCTTGGCGCACGCAGCTCCCTCTCTCCCTCAGTTCCTTTTCGACCGCGGAGCAAAGGTAAGTACTCCAAAGTAGAGGGGAAGGAGGGAGGGTAGTGGAGCACCCACAGGGACACGCATCTCGAAGAACAGAAGTTACAGGTAAGCAACCCCTTCTTCTTCTTCGAGCGATATCCCTGTGTGTGCTCCACATCAGGTGACTTTGTAGCTGTTGTCGGTCATGGAGGAGGGACTTCGGTGTACAGAGGAAAGCACCGCTGTTCCCACTCTAGCGTCACTGCGTGAAGCCTTGTCAATTGCATAATGGGTAGTGAATGTGTGTGGCGAGGACCAAGTAGCTGCCTTGCAGATATCTGGGAGTGAGATGTTAGTCAAGAAGGCTGTTGTAGCCGCCATTGCTCGTGTGGAGTGAGCTCTAACTCCCTCTGGGAGTTGTTTTTTATTTAGTCAATAGGAGGTGTGAATATAGTCCTTTATCCACTTTGAAAGTCTTTGGTTAGAAATTGATTCACCCTTGCATCTTTCTGCAAAGGAGACGAATAGTCTGTTTGATTTCCTGAATTGTTTTGTTCTTTCTAGGTAGAAAGATAACGCCCGCCGGACGTCCAAAGTGTGGAGAACTGATTCGTGACAGTTTCTGTGTGGTTTTGGATAAAAGGTAGGTAGGTGTATTGGTTCATTTATGTGAAAATGAGTAACTATTTTGGGTAAGAACCCGGGGTGAGGGCATAATGTAATTTTATCCTTCTGGAAGACTGTATATGGGGGTTCTGTCATGAGTGCGTTGATTTCTCCTACTCTTCTTGCCGAAGTTATGGCAACTAGGAAAGCCACCTTCATCGACAAGTAGTATTCAGAACAGGTCGCCAAAGGTTCGAATGGGTGTTTCATCAGTGTATTAAGGACCATATTCAGGTCCCAAGCGGGTGGAGGGGGGCGGATATCAGGGAATAGTCTCTGAACGCCCATTAGAAAGCGTTTAATTATTGGATGGCTAAGGAATGATGACTCATTAGGACGGTCAGGGAATACTGAAATTGCCGCCAAATGAACTTTCAGGGAGCTAATAGCGAGACCAGACTGCTTCAGCTCCGGGACATAATCCAGGACTTGTGGGACTGAAGACGACAATGGTACAATATGATTGCGGTCACGGTCACACCAGCTTCGGAATCTCCGCCATTTGAGCAGGTAAGTTTTCCTTGTGCTTAGCTTTCTGCTATTCAGCAATATGTGTCTAACAGCCTGTGAGCATTGTAACTCATCCTGATTGAACCAACGAGGAACCATGCCTTGAGGTGAAACTTCTTGATCTCTGGATGGTGAGACCGACCGAAGTTCTGGTTCAACAGGTTCGGTGTTGGTTGTAATGGCATTGGTTTGCGTTGCGATAGATCTAGTAGATCTGCAAACCAATGTTGTCTTGGCCAGGCTGGCGCCAGGAGAATGACGCGGGCTTGATCCATTCTGATCTTCTGTAGTACTTTGGAAATTAAGGGAATCGGGGGAAAAGCGTACAGGAGACATTGAGACCAGGTGATGAAGAAGACATCCCCCATCGACTTGGGATCTATGCCTGCCCTGGAACAGAAGCGGTGACACTTTCGATTGAGATGAGTCGCGAAGAGGTCGATCACTGGGTGTCCCCATCTCGCAAATATGCCTTTTTGCTGCATATTGTCGATTTCCCACTCGTGGTTCAAAGGGAAGGTCCTGCTTAGAATGTCTGCAGTTACATTCTGTTTCCCCGGAAGGTAGGAAGCTGCAATGGTGACATTGTGCCATATGCACCAGTTCCATAGGCTGACAGCTTCTGCACAAAGGGATGATGATCTCGCTCCTCCTCGTCGATTGATATAGAACATGCAGGCTATGTTGTCCGTCATTACTCTTATTGGGTTGTTGCGTGTCACGGGAAGGAAATGTTCGCAGACATAGCGAACAGCTCTCAGCTCTAGAACATTTATGTGGAGGGTAGATTCGGCTTTTGACCAGAGACCTTGGATGGTCGACCGATCTATGCGAGCGCCCCATCCTACAAGGGAGGTATCCGTAGTCAACATGATAGTAGGTTGTGGTGGAAGGAATGGTATTCCGGACAGAACATTCTGCGGTCTGGTCCACCAGTGAAGCGAGTCCCTTATGTGTGTTGGTACCATAACCCTTTTGTTTAGATTGTGAAATTTTGGTTTGTATACCGTTGTCAGCCAATGTTGTAGTGCTCGCATGTGCAGCCTGGTGTTTGGGACCACAGAGGTGGAGGCAGCCATGTGGCCTAGGAGCTGCAGTATTGTACGAGTGGTGACAACGGGAACATTTTCTACAGTGTTGATTAGGTCTATCAGTGAAGTGAATCTTTGTACAGGCAAAGATGCTATGCCTGACATGGAGTTCAGAAGGGCTCCGATAAAAACAATTTTCCTGGTGGGTTCGACGGTCGATTTTTCTGTGTTTATGCGCAGACCCAACCGTTTGAATAGGGTGATGGTTTGAGTGGTGGCCTCGGTGGCAGCCTCTTTGGTTTGTGCTGATATTAGACAGTCGCTCAGATAGGGAAAGATCTTTATCCCTTGGGTCCTTAGGAAGGCTATGGGTACTGCCAGTAGCTTGGAAAAGGCTCGGGGTGCTGTCGATAGGCCAAAAGGCATCACCTTGTATTGGTAATGGAGGTTGTTTACCACGAACCGAAGGAACCTTCTGTGAGCAGGATGAATGGTGATATGAAAGTATGCATCTTTTAGGTCGAGGAATGAGAACTAATCTCCTTGACGCAGCATGGGAATTATTTTGCTTAGGGTGACCATCTTGAATCTTTGTTTCTTGACTTGCCTGTTTAAAGATCTGAGATCTAAAATTGGTCTCCATCCGCCTGACTTCTTTTTGACTATGAAGTAACGGGAATAAAATCCCTTGCCCCTGTGTTGAGTTGGAACTGGTTCTATTGCTCCTAGACTCAGGAGTTGCCCGATCTCTTGTTGAAGGGTTTGTACGTGAGAGGTGTCCCTGAAGAGGGACGGGGAAGGGAATTGTGGAGGTGGATGGAAAGTGAATGGGATGGAATACCTTTTGCTCACGATCTCCAGAGCCCACTTGTCCGATGTGATGAGGGACCAGGTGGGTAGAAATTGTCTCAGGCAAAACTCGAAGCTTAAGGAAGATTGGTCTGTTGCTGGGTGAGAAGGAGGAAGTCTCAAACCCTCGACCAAGACTTCAAAATTGCTGTTTCTGAGGTTGAGGCTGAGTACTGGAGGATGATTGGGAGTGCTGTCTTCTCCTGTAACCTTTCTCTCTCCCTCTTAGTGAGGTGTCATAGTGCCTCTGCTGATGTTGGGGTTGAAAGTAAGGTTGGTACCTACGAGTGAAAGGCTGGAATCTGGATTGCTTCCTTTTATACGTTGGAGTATAAATTCCGAGAGTGCGCAGCGTCGCTCTGGAATCTTTCATTGCATGCATGGTTGCATCTGTTTCGTCAGAGAAGAGGTTTACCTTATCAAAGGGCAAATCTTCGATTTTAGACTGAAGGTCTTTGGGCAGAGCTGCCGACTGGAGCCAGGATGCTCTTCTCATAACCACGGCGGTGGCTAGTGCTCTCGCCGCTGTGTCAGCTACGTCCATGGACGCTTGAAGCGATGTCCTTGCCACGAGTTGGCCTTCCATTACCAAGGGTCTTTGCTGTTCCCATCTATTATCCGATGGGCCGCCTGAGATTTGTGCCATCTTTTCGAAGATCAAATGGCTATAATTCGATAGCAAAGCCAAATAGTTTGCAATTCTCAAGAGCAAGGTGGCAGACGAGTATATCTTCCTACCCAGGAGGTCAAGACGTTTCCAGTCTTTATCTTGAGGAGTGGCCTTGAAGTTTGAGTGTTTTCCTCTTTGGTTAGCTGCGTCCATAACCAATGAGTTAGGTGGAGGATGAGTGAATAAGAATTCCATTCCTTTTGCAGGAATGTACCATTTTCTGTCATTCCTTTTGTTTGTTGCTGGCGTAGTGGCTGGATTTTGCCATATTACGTTGGCTGGGTCCATCAGGGCTGAATCCATTGGTATTGCTATCTTTGATGACCCCAAAGTATGTAATATCTTGAGGTGCTTATGTTGAGACTCGGTGACCTCTTCCAGTGGTATTTCCAGCTCCTTTGCCACTCTTTTAAGCAAATCATTAAATTGTTTTGCATCATCACTAAAAGATGCTGTGGATGGTATGACCGCTTCCTCTGTTGGCAAGGTCAAATGGCGTGAAGACAAAATTTCATCCGCAGTAGAGACAGAGCGAGGTGGAATTGAGGACTGCTCAGATAGATTAGATAGAGGAGGGCTTGGAGATCGCCGTGGGGAGTGAGAACGACGATGATGATGATGAAGATGAAGGGCATGGAGAGCGGTGCTCCCGCCTAGCACAGGATCCATGATGGGAAGAGGTGTATGGGCAGCAGGAGGAATAGTGCCGTGCCTCTCTAGAGCTGACTCTTGACCGAACATAGGAGTGTCTGAATAGAGGAGACCTGCTTCTGGATCGGTAGTCATAAGAATGGCATGTATGGCTGTGATCCGAGTAAGGCGGGGAAGGATTGTGCCCCGAACGGACAGCTGGAGAATGAGGAGGGGAGATGTGCTTCTCCTTCCTGCTCCTCTTCCGTGGTGCCGTGGTTGGAGCCGGGGCCGGTGCTGAGGCAGATGTGGGCTGTGCTGTCATTGGGAGAGTTCCGTGGTGGGAGCCTGGTGCCGACAGCGGCTGCTCCGGCGGCAATGGCACAGCACTGTCAAGCGGAGCCAGAGGCAGTCCCGGGGCCGCGCGGTCCGAAGTCCTATTCGGAGCCGCTTTCTCCGGAGCCGCAATTGACAGGAAGGCAGAGTGCCTATCCCTTAGTCTCGGCTCTTCAGAGGAGGACTTTGTGCTCCTTGGTTTTTTGGCCGGATTTGTGCCTAAGGAACCATAAGCCTTGGGAGCACTGCTTTTTGGGGACTTCCTCGAGGGGGAGCATCCCCTTTTCGAGGTGCTGGTCCCAGCCGCGGAAGTAGGTCTGGAGTTGGAGGTCCGAGGGAGCTTGCTCGAGTCAGAGGCTGAGCTGGGGGCTAAGGATCTCTCCATTAAAAACATCTTAAGCCTGAGCTCCCTCTCATTCCTGGCTCTCGCACTGAGCTTGTGGCAATGAGAGCACTTCTGAGGGACGTGAGCGTCCCCAAGGCATTGGACACACTGTGAGTGTCCATCAGAGGCTGAGAAAGGGTCATTGCAGGAGGAAGACCTCTTGAATCCCGGAGAGGAAGGCATTTTGAAGGGACAGAGACGAGAAGGAAAGCCGTTAACGAGCCGGCCAGCTCGAAGCCGGTGAAGCGGCTTTTTTTTTTTTCTTCCCCTTTAAACAGAGAAAGAAAGCAAGGGACAACTAATGATGACTTAAAGTCCTCTTCTTTTCCTTTTTTGTTTCAGGTTTGACCGTTTGAACGATCAGGAAAGACTCCGTCTTCACCCGAGGGCGGTTGAAAAGGAACTGAGGGAGAGAGGGAGCTGCGCATGCCAAGGCAGGCTACAACGGTCGTGAGCCGGGACCGGCGCGTGCAGCTCCCTCCAGCACTATTGCTAAGAAGACTCCGCTCTGCACTGCGGGACGCGAGGACACCTGATGTGGAGCACACACAGGGACATCGCTCGAAGAAGAAATAACAGTTTAGAGAAGGTTTATATTTTAAAACTAGCTAAACTAAGGCCTAGGGCTAAACTTAAGTGTTATCTCCACTCTGGAGAACCTAGGATGCAGGTAGCTCCTCGGCCTGCCATGTGGGGGGACTGCAGGGAGGAACCAGATCAGGCTGTGGGTTTACTGTGCAGCTGGAGATGCAAATCCCAGTTCAGAGATGTACAAGCACTAGCTTTGATCAAGCTAGCATGTTAAAAATAGCAGTATCGCCACCGCAGCATCATGAGCTAGTGGACCAAGAACATACCTGGGGCCCCAGACGGGACCGTGTCACATACTGCCTGCACCGCCATGGCTACACAGCTGTTTTTAGCAAGCTAGCTTGATCACAACTATCATGTGTATACAGAAGCTGCATCTCCAGCTGCAGTGTAGATGTACCCAGAGACTCCAGCCCATAGGAGCAGCTGCAGAAGCAGTCAAATCAAGGACCTTTGACCGTCCTGCAGTTCTGACTGGACTTCCTCTCGGGGGGGCGGCAACCTGGCTCTTTAGATGCCGTCTTGTGGTGCTGGGGCTGGCGGGGCCCTTTTAAATCTCCCGCTGTGCTGTGCTCCCAAGCACGTGGCCCAGGGCAGAGCACGGCAGGAGATCTAAACCAGCTGGGTAAGAGCTCCCCCCATTGCGCTCTCAAAATACCTGTTTATTGAAAAAAAATTAAAATGGCTCATTGTCTTTTGGGTTACTCCAAACCTCCTCCTCACTATCTCTTCACTTCACCTTCATTCCAACTACCCTCCTAACTTCTTCTCCCCTACCCTGTCCCCTGACCCACCTTTTTTCTCCCTGCATTGTCCTTCCCCCAATTATCTGACCTCCCAAACCCAGCCCCCCAATTATGGAAATAATATGATATTTGATGCCATCATATTTTCACTTTTCATGTGTTTATATTCCTTCCCATACCCTGTGCCTGCCTGAGCTCTTCAGAAAAAAAGGCCAATGGCATATTGGGCTGCATCAGTAGGAGTATTGCCAGCAGATCGAGCAAAGTGATTATTCCCCTCTATTCGACACTGGTCAGGCTGCATCTGGAGTACTGCATCCAGATTTGGGCTCCCCACTACAGAAAGGATGTGGACAAATTAGAAAGAGTCCAGCGGAGGGCAACAAAAATGATTAGGGGGCTGGGGCACATGACGTACGAGGAGCGACTGTAGGAACTAGGCTTATTTAGTTTACAGAAGAGAAGATTGAGGGGGGATTTAATAGCAACCTTCAACTACTTGAAGGGGTGCTCCAAAGAAGAGGGAGCTAGGCTGTTCTCAATAGTAACAGAGGACAGAACAAGGAGCAACGGTTTCAAGCTGCAGATGGGGAGGTCAAGGTTCGATATTAGGAAAAACTTTCTCACTAGGAGGGTGGTGAAGCATTGGAATGGGTTGCCTAGGGAGGTGGTGGAATCTCCATCTTCGGATATATTTAAGGTCCGGTTAGACAAAACCCTGGCTGGGATGATTTAGTGGGAGTGGTCCTGCTTTTAGCAGGGGGTTGGACCAGATGACCTTGTGAGGTCCCTTCCAACCCTATGATTCTGTGATCCTATGAACCCTTTGGGACAGGAATTCTATTACTGTTCGTAGTGTCTATCACAAGGAGGGGCTATTTTTGGGTTATGACTACCACAATAAACCTGGTCAATAAGAATATTTTAGTTAAGAGTGTGATTAATTCTTCTTCAATAATTTCATGTCAGTGAAAACCCTATTTTTGGGCACAGTTACAACAGTTAAAGATGAACCCTACTAGTGTTATAATATCCCTTCTCCTCTGGCAATAATCTATACTGGGATAAGCACATTTATACCAGTGTAACTGCACATACACTAGAGAAATTGATGGTGTAGGTGTACATCTTTGTACTGATATAGTTAGAGCAGTATAATTTTTATGTTCAGATTGGAGGTTTTGGTGAATGCAGGCCTATGTCTGGTGCACACACACGTACTTAATTTCAGAGCAAAAACTGTGGTACATTTCCTTCATATTTCTCAGTATTAACTAATGCTATTTTTTACATTTACATCTTACCAGAACTGATTCTTGCTTGATCTCAATTTTCTTCTTTAAAGCTGGAAGAGCGCCAAGTTCATTTTCTTGCTGTTTGACCATACAATTTTAAAGAGCTATTATTGTAAATGTAAATAATCATTACATATTTACAAAGAAATATCTGGGATATATACTTTAACAATGTATTGCTCTAATAAAACCACTGTCCCTGGTTTGTTCAGATTACCTTTTTTTTTTTTTGGTATAAGAAAAAGTGTTTTTCCTAAAGACTTCCCAATTCCTAAAATTCTACCAGAAAAGATTATGAAAACTGCTGTAAGCTTTCAGGTATGAATGTAACTATTAGTTTTAAATTATCTCCCAGAGTTGATGGTCAGGAAATAATTAAATGTGTTCATTTGGGATCAATCTTGATTAGGACCAAGGCTAATTACAATGGCTCTAGTGGCCAGATTAGATTAAAATTTTGCCTTTTATCAAAAGTGCACTGTCATTTTTGACGCAATACAAACACGTACTTCCTCACCAGAAAACTAAAGTCTTGTCTACACTTTTACCTCAGCCCCATGACCAGAATCACAGTAAAAATCAGACTTTGCATCCTCTGATTCCAGAAAGTGTCCAAAAAAGCACTTATCTGACCTCTGAAAAGGGACAGAAACAAAGAAGAATTCCAGGCCACAGTTATCAGGCATAAATTTGTCTACCACATGAATGAGTAATCTTATAATAGATTCTTTAATTGCTGTAAGTGTCTACGTTTAAAGAATCTTTAGAAGTGCTCCCTTTCAAGTGAATGTCATCAGCTTCCTTTATTTCAACAAACAAGTAATTTGCAGTGTTGACCTTGCACCACATGGGTGAATTTCTTACTGTGTAATGTGGAAAGTTATCTGACGCATTAATCCTAATATGATTATTACAACACCAAGGCCAGGTTGACACGAAGTAGTTCTCCCGTCAGTGTGGATTAAGTTTCAGCAATGTATAGTGTTTTTACCACCAGTCAATTAAACCTGATCCTTGCTCCCCCAACACCTAACCATACACACAGAGACCCCTATGCTTTTAATAATCTCAAACGCTGTCACCTATCCTTCTCCAAGTCACTTACAGACCAAACATCCAGTGCCTTCTGTTCTTCCGTTAGTATGGGGGGTTGGCAACCTTTGCCGGCCTCTGTGCCAGTCCCTCCCCCAAACACTCAGCAGGTGCTGGGGGCGGGGCCAGCAGGAGAAAGGGCTGCTGCATGTGGCTCTTGTGGCCCCAGGCCCCACTGGAGGGGGAATAGGACCAGCAGGGGGGAGCAGGTGCAGCACTCACAGCCGAGCTGAGTGGTGCCGCAGCGCCAGGAGCCCTGCATGCCGTTCAGAATGGGCACACGTGCCATCTTTGGCAAACATGCCGAGGATTGTCGACCCCTGCTCTAAATGATGCCGGTTTCAAGTCACAAAGGATGTATCTACATTGGCAAGTTAGGTTGACTTAAGGATGCTGAAGTCGACCTAAAGAAAGCTGCGTCCACACTGGGCTTTTCTTAAGTCAATTTAAGCATTTCCTTAAGTTGATTTAACACCTACTTTTAGGTGCACTTAAGCATTAAGTCGACTCCTTAAATTGACCTAAGGCCAGTGTAGACGGGGATTAATGCTAAATCAACTTTATTAAGTCAACTTAAAGCCAATATAATGGCTCTCTCTGCCGTTAAGTCGACTTAACAAAATCAATTTAAAATGTAATCAATTTGTTAAGTCGACTTAACAAGGTTGATTTTAAGTCGACCTTGTTAAGTCTCATAGACTTTAAGGTCAGAAGGGACCAGTACGATCATCTAGTCTGACCTCCTGCAAAATGCAGGCCTCAAGACCTCACCTACCCACTCCAGCAATAGGCCACCAACCTATGACTGAGTTATTTACCTCCTTAAATCATGATTTAAGCACTTTAAGATACAGAGAATTCACCGGTAGGTGAACCCTGTGCTACAGAGGAAGGCGAAAACCCCCCAGAGCCCAGGCCAATCAGCTCTGGGGGAAAATTCCTTCCCGACCCCAAATACGGCGATCAGTTAAACCCTGAGCACATGGGCAAGTCTCAACAGCCAGTTACCCAAGAAACAATTCTCTGTAATAACTCAGACCCCACCCCATGTACTCTCCCCTCTTAGGCCACTTGTATATCCATTACACATAGCCAAATATCAGTCAATTTCTAAAACTTAACTTTGCAAGTGTAGACACCTGGGGAAATAAACTCTAAAAATGCCATAAGATAGTGACTCCTGGAGAGCAAGGAAGTCTATATTTGAACCCGTTCATCACAATGCTTACGTAAGATCCCCAAACTATACCTATTGCTCCTTTAGAACAGCATAGAGTTCATACAAAGCATTCAAACTGTTCAAAGCCAGCATCTGTTCTTTTGCTGTACTTGTCTCTGTGCTAACAGAGTCTAATCTTGAAAGATGCTGCACATGCTCCTCCTATGAAGCTGCAACTTGCAGGATCAGGCCTATAAAAATCATCAGTAAAGAATGTTACTTACTAATATTCTATTGGCTTCATCTTGAATTACATTTTCTTCTTCAATCCTCTCCCCCTTGGTCTCCAAACATCTTTTTTTCTGCATATTGACTCTATGCGCTTCGCTATGATCGCCCAGTTCAGCTTCCCAATCAAGCTGTTTGTTCCCAAACACAAGCTCTAGTGCATCTGTGTCTTCAGCTAGATCACCTAACACTTTCCTCTTTTTTGATGCAGGTTTTTCACTAGAATCATTTTTAGTAGCACTTTTATCTTTCTCTAATTTGCTACCTTCCATTACATTTAGGCTTGCGCCTTCAGGCAGATGGCTTGTTTTCAGGTCCAAGACATATTGTTCCTTTTGAGTCTGTTCCACTTTGCTTTTCCACGTCAAGGAAGTTGAGGGTTGGGTTTGACTGGAAAGATGAGGTAACTTTTCCTCCATCTTTGCCAGTTTAGGTATAGATGTTTCTCCCTCTTCAATCCTTTCCCTTTGCCAAAAACAAACAAAGGTTATTTCAACATGGTCAGCTCAATAGGTGAGCAATGAACAATGACTGAAGATGAACTCAAAAAAATCCACAAGTGATTTTGTTAATTTTGAGTTCATAATCTTGCCCAGGACTGTGTGTTTACGTGTTTAGAGTACTTGGGTGTGTACTGCATCTGGTTGTATGTCAGGTGTCCAAGGGGGTTTTGTGGCAGAGACGAATAACCTGTGTGAGCATTTGAATAATATATTTGGGAGTTAAGGCAATCTTTATTTATATGCCTCAGCTAGGGATTTTCTGTATTTTTTCATGACTGTGTTGGTGGAATTTGAATTTGAACAACCTTAAGATAGTTTTGTTTGGGGAAATAGATACTTAGAAATGGCCAGTGTAAGATGAATAGAAGAATTCACTGATCTGCAGTAAAAGAAAGGTAATAAAATCTACATTAGAATAAAATGTATTTTGTTTTAGCTCAGCAGTCACATTCTAAAATAAAAATAGCACTAATCTGAAGAAATAAAAAAAAAAATCAGGAAAAAAAGAAGTTCTATGAACATACCTTTTCTTTGGAGCTGCCTGGAAATAATTTTTAATGGAGTTAGATTGTTGCTGTGAAGCTCTCTCTTTATTTCTATCAACTCCTAAAATCTTAGAGGGGTTGAAGGGTTGACGTCTTTGGTCAACCCCAGGTATTCTATGCATAGTGGGTAATATTGTCTCTGTATTTACACTATCATTCGTGCTAGGAGTCTCCTTTACAGTGGTTATATTCTGTGAATAGGTTTTGTCTCTTTGGTCCATTTTGGGACGTTTCTCTCTCTCCTCTCCACTTGTCTCTATACTGCATAAAAGAGAGAAAAAATACTAAGTCAACATATACTGGCGATCATTATACAGAACAGCAAATACATTAGAAAGCACTATGGTAATAAAACTATGCCTGTGGTATATACTGAACACCTATGGAAGTTATATAAACTAATACTAATATCTGCAATATCTGCTGCAACATCAGTTGTATCTTTTAGTGTTAGACCTGATGCCCCAGCTAGCTTTCTTTCTGTACCTTACCTGTTCAAGGCAGCAGCAGGATCACTGTGGATGGCAACTGCATTTTACTTCTGCAAGTTAGGGAGTGCCACCTCAAATGCTAAGCTGCACGGACTATGTCAAGTTTATAGCTGGCTCAAATTTCCTGTGACCTGGTAATAGCCTTTTTTTTTTAGAAGTCAACTTAGAAACTATTTCATGTGTCCTTTACCATGTGTCCATCGGTTCTCCTGGTTCTGTGTCAGCTACGAATGCTGTGCTATCATTTGCAGCAACAGGCATAATGGTCTCATTTACAGTCAAACTCTGAGAAAGGGTTGGCGGTGGAATAGCCAATGGTGGCTGTTTAGCTGCAAGTTGAAAATATTGCACAATTAAAACGTTAGCATTCTTCCTGTGGCTTTGTGTATCTGTTAGCCATTATTACAATACTATCACTGTCAACTAACCAGGTGAAATCTGTGATAGCAGAGCTTGTGTAATTATTATTTTAATTATAACGCCAGGCAGAATCTATAGTTAACACACACAACTTCAAGAAAACTTTTACAGGACCAAATCCTAACACTCTTTCTTGGTCAAAAATCTCACTGAAATGCAAGTTAATGAAAATTTTCTTTGAGTAATGATTGACAGCAGGATTCTGGCCCACAATATTCTTAGCACTATAATAAATACTTAATATTAAATTGTCAGTGGTATGGCACGAGACCCAGTAGCAAAGATCTTAAAACACAACATTCAAAGAACAACAAATATAAACTGATTATGTGGTAATTATTTTTTCAGATTATTCATGGCACCTCAGGATTATTACTTTTTAACCTGCATCTAAGGTGCAAGGAAGGGACCCTATTATGGAATGCACTGGCTACAGGGGAAGTTTGTTCCTAACCCCATTGGTCAGTGATTGAATTACACCATGAAGCAGGAGGGTTTACAAGCCTTATGCATTTTCTCATCTCTAATTAAACTGTGATGTTAACATTATCTGTACAAATATTAAATCCCTTTTCAAATCCTACTAATTGTTTGCCTTTAACGGCAAAAAGTGTTGCAAACTAGAGGCTTATTTCCTTTCATCAGTTTTAAACATTTGCGTCTTGTTTTGATAAGATGTCCCTTTATTGTTTTGTGCAAGATGGTAAAGAGCATCAATCTACACAGTGCACTCATTTTTTACTTCACTCTACCATGTCCTCACTTAATCACCTCTTCGCTGAATGGAACAGTATTAATCTTTATTATCTCTTCACATATGTAGTCTCTAAATCATTTTGTTGCTCACACCTGTCCCCCTTCCATCTCTGCTGTACCTTTGATGAGAAAACTGAACCCTGTAAATCAAACACTTGTTTGTAGCAACACTTTGTAAGAGCAACTGTCACTTATGAGCAACATTTCCCCTGGGAAAACCTTCCCTACTGTGAATTGTCCACTCAGTAACAGCAACATAGCCACTACATAAGAGAAACATTTGTGATGCTGTGATATCACATCCAGGGCAGAAATGGGGGACATGTAAGGGTGTTGGCCCCGCCCACCCGCCACGCTTACTGCATCTTTCCATTTCCCTCCTGAGCCTGACACTTCAATGCCAGAGCAGCTTTCTGCAAGAGGAGCTGCAATTTCCAGGGCACCACAATTTCCGCTGTGTGCTGCTTGGAGTGGGCTCATATGCCACTGTTGGCACGCGTGCTGGAGGTTGGTGAGCCCTGATGGATCATTTATCTGAACCAGCATAGCCATTCTTATGTTAATGCTTGGAAACAAAACATCAAAAGTCTATGAAGTCTAGAAATTCCCCTATCACATTTTTAGGCCAGCTAAACCATTACTGGTTTGAATTTTTTAAAAAAGTAAATGCCTTTAAGTCAAATAAGGACATGAATTACAAATCCATTCTTCTTTTTCTCTTTATTCATTTTAGTTTAAACTGTTCATCCTTCATTGGCTTTGCACTACTGTTCTCATTACAAGGGTGCAGGATAGCATGGAATAAGCAGATACCATATATATTGTTCCTGTGTGCCATTTCAAAACATTCTTTTAATACGTCTGTATATTCACTGCACAATATATCTGTTTTTAAGTGAGTCTCTTTTTTCTTTACATCTATAAATATGAGTATCTTCAATGCAAAAATTACAAAACCACCTGGAAAAAAGAAACAACCATTTATTTAATAAATGTATATGCTGCTGAACAGAGAATAGCCACTTCCTATTACTTGACCCTTTTGTATACAAAAATATATGTTGCCTCCCTTGCTTAAACTAAGATAATCAACCGTGACTAGGACTTCGAGGTACTACAGTAATACAAATAATAAATACTTACAACAAAAACAGTTCCCCAAGAGCTTTTTAAAAAATGATAAAATTACCTCTACTAGGCTGGTTTTGAGGGTTGCAAAACCTTTCTGTAGACATGAAGATAACTGCTAGTCCAATTTCTGCTTCTGGAATGGCTCTGAGATTCTTGCTATTAAAAACAAAACACAGTTTTAGAAAATTAAGTACCAAAAATCAGCAGCTTTTATATTCAAATACTCTGTTTTTTATCCAAACGTGCTTCTCAAAAACATGTTCAAAGTTGAAGTAGAAAAGGGAGCAACCCCATCACAAGGTACAAAATACTTCATGGCTGGACAGAGGAAAAAGTAAATTGACTCTAACAAAATCCAAATTAATTGTGGTTCACTTGGATGTTCTTACACAAAATTTGCTAAGAGCACAATCCTTCCCTCCCCCAAAATTCTCTCTCCAAAAAAATCCCACCCTTAAACCATTCACAAAGAATTATTCAAATTACTGCTAAAATTCTGAAATGTCTATTAAAATAAAAGACTATGTTTCACCTTTGTAACACAGCCATAATGGAATCGATCCAATTTCTCAATGAGTCACACACTGGGACCTGCGAGTTGGCTAATCCTGCATCAATGACACAAACTTCAGGAGCTACGAGTAAAGAAGTTTCTTTACTTTTCTCTGTCAGTAGTTTTGCTTCTCCCCCTCCAAGAATAATTGCTGGACTCAGTTTCTTATGCTAAAAATCAAGAAGAAAGCATAATTTAAGGAATAGATTAAATTTAGTCAGATCCACTAGTATTATTTTTACTGAAGCAACAATAATATTGAACATATCAGAACTTATTCTAGAATTTTATCTAGATCTAAATCTAGATTGAGTTGGAAATTTTCTGATGAAGAGTTTTGTTGGAAAATGCTGGTTCGTCAACTCCAAACTGTCTTTTGAAAACGGTTCAGGTTTGATGAATAATCAGCCCTGGGAGCTAGCTGGCTTGGGAACGCTGGGCCCTGAGGTTCCCACTACTGGGGCAATAGACATGGCCAGGATGCCCTGAGAGACCTGAGGCACAGCTGCAGCTGGCCAGGTCAGCTGACTCGGGCTAGTGGGGCTAAAAATGGATGCATAGACCTTTGGGCCTGGCTGCCAACATCTAGATAGCAATTTTTCAAGCCTGGCCAGCCCAAGTCACCTGACCTGGGTCAGTTGCCTGTTTTTTATCTCTGTGTAGAAATACTCTGGGAGACCTGGCAGCTGCTGGCTGAAATGAACACTCTTGTTAGTTTCACCACTATTAGTGAACAGCAGTGGTGCAAGCCTCAAGAATGTCCATTTCAGATAGCAGCTGCCAGATCCCAAGGAACATACTGTGTTCAATATCAACAGGTTGCAACGTTTCAGATTCCCCTACACTCCTCCAGGCCAGTTCCTATCCTCTATTCATTAGCATCTCATTAGACCTTGTCTCAAACTAGGCTCTGATCCTGTAAACAGATTTGCAAATGCAGATTTATTTTTCCCCTGTGGTGAGTTCAGCTATTTCAGTGGGAATCCATATGGGGTAAGTATCTCCACTTGTGGATGCCTTTGCAGAACTGAGGTCTTTGTCTGTAAGACCCTTAGGGCAGAGACAGTGTCTTATGACTGTAAATTGCCATGAACATTCATATTTCTCATTTGTTTAAAAGAATAAGAGGCACACATATACAAAGCAGGTTGGCAACATCTGGGCACAATTAAGGTATTAGTCTCTAACCCTCTCACTCAGTTTTGTGACCCAAGACCAAAAATTAATTTATCAAACTTAAAAGAAGGCACTTTTAGTGACCAACCTAAAAGGAATGCATTAATCTAACTCTTCATGTATAGATTTCAGCTGTGTGTGTATTGAACTAATACTGTTACAAAATTCAGTTTTTTATCCAGCCTTCTGTAAGAAGAGATGCCTCTCTTTAAACAGAGACTGTTCAGTAGTTCATACGGGTACAGTTGCATTAATTCTAGAATACTCCACGACTGATAAGCACTAGGCTTGATGTAAATTGGCATGAGTGCAATTGTTTTACTATACTCAGAAATCTGTGAACTTTCAGAGCAGTCCAAGTGAAATGTGACATTTGTGGATAGCTTTCAAAGGTGAGGGAAATGTTTTAAATGAAAATGAGAAAGAGACATAGGCTGAGATCAATTTCTTTTGTTGGGTTAAGATGACAATGTCTCTTGAATTAAGACTAAGTTCCATGGATGCTTGAATATCTGTGCCAGCCCTCCGAGAGAAGTGTCACGCATTACGTATCTTCTGGATGAATGAAGTTTAAATGCACTATCCATATACAAAGTGTTACGTCTGAATTCTAACTGGTGCATATTTTTAAACAGAACTAATTTCATTTCTGTTTCTAAGTATCTTTTAAATACTTTGATCAATATTGTCGCCTTGTACAGCTTTGAAACTAAGAGTTCAGTTACCTGCTTAGCACTTAGGAACACAAAGGTTTTTCCTCTGAAGATTATTTTTCTTTCATGATGCATAGACAAATCCATTTTTTCCGTACCAATAGCAGGCTCATCAACTGGGGGATAAAAGCTACATTGAGGGGGAAACAAAGTTATAAAATTCAGATTCACATGTTTTAAGTAGCTGTTTACTGCGATTTATTTCTACTTTATTTCCAAAGAAATCTTTGAAGGCATGACACTGAAAGCTATTGTACTGCTGTTATAACTAGTTATACGAGAAAAAGAGGGACTGGATTTTTCAAGGGATTTGTAACAGGATATGGAGCCTCTCATTTGCATCAGTGATTTGAGGGAAAGATTTTCAAATTCAATGGGAGCTGGGCATCTCTCTCTTTTAGGCTCTTTTGATAATCCTGGCCTATATCTGCCACAGGTCAAGGGTGACCTAGAGTCATTACCATCAGTGGCCAATTGCAGAATGACTTAGTGGTCTCAGTGCAATTCTACTAAAGTGACAACCACGTCATATTATCATGGCAGACGTCTTATTGGCAATCTCAGCAGAAGCCCACGTCTCAAAGACCACTGCATAACCTACTCTCTACTACAGGTGATGCTTGTACTGGAAGGGAGGAAAAGTACATACTAATCTTGTACTACACCACCTCAGCAATATGCATGTGTACATGTACGTGTACACACGTACACACACTTTTTCATTAAACGAAACTACCCATTTCCCCTGGTCTGCCTGGTAATAAAAAGATGCTTCTCACATAACATGTAGAGCAGAAAACCAGTTTTCCAGTGAGCAAAGGATAAATGAGATTCAGCATTATTTTACAGAGACCAGTGGAATGCTAATATATAGACAGAAATATGACCACCACCTCCCCAATCTATAATTTAGGCCCTAACCCTGAAAACACTTATGCTCAACTTTAAGCACGAGAGGTACGGCTACACACGTTTATAGTTTCAGCACAAAAACATAGGTATTTGCAGCATCAGGACCTGGTACCAGAGAATGACACAGCAAAGCACAGAGTAATCAATAATGGTTATCCCATGTGCATAACATGGTGAAGTAGACATGAGTTTATATTTTACGTAAATGTCACTTCTTGAGAGCCTAACATTAAGAGATACTGTTTAGAACTGATTTGAAGCAGGAGAGAATAATAGAGTTTGCAGAAGATATTGACCAAGTGAAGCATGGACCGTAACAAACTGAAGAGACAGAATTTCGAGTAATGGAGCTGGGTGGGGATACTGTCCTATTTTTATGCCATTGGCTAGAATTTAGAAAGTGAGAGAGGAGACAAATTTTCATTTTCATCTTCAGCTAAGCCATAATCAGTAGACTAATGAATGGAGATTTTTAATTACAAGTCTGTTTGGGTTTTTTTAACTTCCCCTTTAGCCTGATACAATTTCACTCATCTTGGATTTCTGATAGACTCGGGTTTCTGAACATTATCATTTTTCCCAGTGGAAAAGTGTTTCTCCAACTGGGCTTTTGTCACTGCCTAATAAATATATACAACCAAATCCCATCCTCCACATTTTTTGAGGTGTAGGAAGGAAGAAAATATGGGATTTGTGAAAATTAAAAGGAGTTTTTGGATATTTAACACGCAGCTGCTAAGTAAGTTTGTAATAGCTCTATGCAAATTACATCTCAAGGATCATCCATTCTGAGATACTGTAATTATTTTAAATATAGATCTGTTTATTATAGGAGCTGTCTCACCCAGCTTGATGCATAGGCATCTCTTTGAAAGCTAAATGATAGATACACTGTAGTGTCAATCATGTTCAGTGAAGTACAATTCCACTGGGGACTTTAACAATTAACAAAAATGTTAGGAACAGAAAATATCTGTCAAATTCTATTTTAGGGAGCATTTTACACTCAATTATATTGTCGCCTTTTAGCACATCTGTAGATAGAATGGTCGCGATGCACCCTAATTTTCAGGAGCACATGCAGTGGCAACACTCATTATCAGTAGCTTTTCAGCTACATAATGCAGTATCATTAATGTACACCAATAATCACAGTCTGCATTATCAATGTACTATTTCTCACGCCTTGTAGCTAGCCATCTCGGATGATATCAGCAGATTTCCTGGAAGTCTACAGCATGCAGGTCTGTCACCACTAATTTTTAGGAGAAGGAAAGTTCTGTCCTAGGTCAGGGTACTACAGTATCTTAGTCATAATTAAGCCCTCTTTTAAGCTTTCACAGCTATTCAGCTGTAGGAGTGAGAAAGAAAAATTCTCAGGTATCAAGTAGCTTTTTTAAAATCTTCTGTAACTTTAAAGAAACTTTAAAGAGGCTTAGCCTACACTTACTGCAAAACTCAGCAACAGTCAACAGGAGATACGTAAGCTACAAAGGGTAGCTTGCATATCTCCCATCAACTTCCTAAATTCTAATTAATGTGGCCTCCCCACTATGCTGTGATGATAGGAAATGCCCTATCATCAATGCAGCATTACTCTTTTTCCAGGGGTGGATTTATTCAGTCAACTTCTGGATCGGTTCATCGGGTCACTACTTCCACTCAATCCATCCCAGAGAATCGATCTAGTGGCATTGAATTTGCTGCCATGAGTGAAGACATACTCTAAGAAAACATTCTGAAAGACGACCGGGCTTGATGTGCCATTAAATATTTTAAAAGTATAACCTTTATAATTAAAAAAGTCAGGGATGGCCAGTTACTCCTGCAATAAATTCTTCTCTGGCCACCACTCCAGAACTAATAATTTGAAAAGTTTACTGGTCCTGGAAAACTTTTATTACTCTGACAAAGCATTCTCAGAAATTTTGAAAACACACAGTTCTTACATAACATACGCAAGTTCACATACACTTGCTGTAATGCTTCTTCAATGATGCTATAATTCACTGTGGCTTGTTTGATTTACCAGTAATTTTTCTTTAAAATATTACATTAATGATCAGCTTCAGACATATTAAGACAAAGAAATTAAATCTCTCTTTCTGGCTCTCCAGCAGCCCTTCAACATCTAAAACAATCTCAATTCATCTTAAGAAAAAAAAAAAAAAAACCCAAACAAAGAAACAATAACTCCATAATGGCATCTGGGGTCCATTACTCACAAGTTTAAAAGATTATATACAAGAAATATAAGATTGCTTGAATACACAAAATGAAAGACAGTTGATATTAGCTGAAGGCAGAGGCAGGACAGTAGACAAAAAAGACCATTTGTCTTTTCTAGTATGACAATGTCTAGGTTCTTAAATGTAATGTTCCCTCTAAGGTTTGGCGGCTTGTGTGCAAAATTTTCAAGCCGTGTGCAAAACTTTTTCTGAATAAAATTTTTGTGTAAACTCACACGACAGAAATTATAGGCATTAATTGAAGTTAAAGTGATTGTAAATAGAATTAATTGGATTTAGTTAATTGAATTTCAATGAACTTTGAATTGAAATTTAATTTTTAGAAAGGTTTTTATTTAAAATTAACGTTTTAAAAGGAGAGAAGGAAAGAAAGAGGAAGACAAAGAAAGAAAGAGAAGCCGAGGCCGCTGGCTGGGGGTACCCGACTGGGGCCCCGGGAGGTCGCTGGCAGGGCTGAGCAGACCCCGGCCCTAGGCCAGGAAGTTTAGGCAGCCAGCAGGTAGGAGCCCGGGATCCTGCCCCAGCCGCGGCTACCCCGCTGCCCCGGCCACGTGGGGCATGCAGGACCGCACACCTGCCCCGGCCCTGAGCCTGCCTGCTCTGCCCTGGGGGCAGGGAGGGCCAGCCCAGAGGCCGGGCGCCGGCTGGGTATGCCGCGACAAAGCTGCAGCCCTGGGGATCTGGAGGGGGCTGTCGGGCTGCGCGAGGGTTCCTCAGTGCTGCGCGGGGGATGCGACGGCCAGTGTGCGGCCGCGTACCCACGCAGCTTAGAGGGAACATAGCTAACAACATGAACTATACAATACCAAACGACAACCTCAGATACCATGGCAACTAAGTGTAATTTGCATTGGGTATTCATGTGATATAACCACAGTATGCACACTGTTTATCTTGTCAAATGAGGTACTTGACAGGCATATCATCTGATTACACAAGATAAACAGAGATTCTTCTATATGAGATATGACCTGGCCCTTTTAATCTAGTGGCATATTAATCTTATTTTAACTTCAGACAGAAAAGCACAAAAAATTGGTATTTCAGACCACTGAACATAGCTAGCCTATTTTTATTGATGACCAACACTTAAAATGAACCCAGACCTACAAACTGAAAAAGTACTGAAAGAATAAGTTTTCATATTGAGATAAGTTTTATATAATTATTTTAAAACAAGAAAATTAGATATTTAATGTATCAATTCCCAAAAGAGTATAGATGCTTCTTTGACTATATTACCATAGAGATCTCTATGGCAACCCTAAAAATGAGGCCTATGTAGAGCTAGAAGCATCTAATGAACACCAAGAGCTCACATTTATATAAAGTTTTTTTTTTGTTTTGTTTTGTTTTTAACTCTTCAGGGATGGAGGCATGAAAATTAACAGAATATAAAGCGTCTCAAATTAAGCAGCCTGCTGCAACTCAAATTATTGCAATCAATACTTTTTTCAGTGTTACACATTTCTTCTTTCCACTTTGTACAGGGAAAGATGATGAATTACTAAAAAACACTGAATCAATCTTTGTTAGTTGGAATTAGTACTGTTAAGAGAATATATGTAAAAATCTCACTATAGACTGAAAAACATAACTGGAACAATGCTATTATAAATTAGTTTAGTTCTTTTACCATGTAGTCATATCCCATATAAGTGCATATAGTACAACAAGTAGATGTTAGGATATCCTACGGTTCTGAATATTACAGACGATTACAAATGCAATAAGACATGATGGTTGCATCTAAATAGGACAATCTTTGGGGGCTTCCTGTTTTACGAGTAAATAGATCTTTATAAGTAACATAATAGTATAACTTCAGAAAATAGGTGCTGAAAAACAAAATGCTAAAAGATGATTAATCTAGGACTCACGTGATACAAGTATTAAATTAGACAGAAGTCCTGTTAACTGCAGCTTTGTGGTATTGAAAACATGCCATTTACCTTTCCAGTTTTGGCAACTGTTGCTTGGATTGAATGGCTCTGACACATTCCCCAAAGTATTCTGGTTTTATAATTGGTCGACTGCAAATCAAAGCGCATATAGCCTGAAAAGAAGAACAATACTTAACAATTCATGCAAAAAACCAATATTGAAATCTAACATTTATGTAAGATTTCAAATGTGGGAATGTTTGTTACATAAGCGCATATCATTCTATTCTGCTAATGTGAACAAACAAAAACTAAATAGTTTTGTTCTTAACCATCACTTATTTTGGATAATTAGTATTATGTTGACAAAAGCCATTAAACTGAACAACCCTTTTTAGCACTAACCCATTGGAGAGGAATCTTTAAAGAAAAATAGGAAATAGGAAAATCAGTACCACACAATATCTTGCCAGAAATATTTTGCCACAAAAGAGCTCTGACACACAAATTTACAAAACAGAGTATTTATATATCAAGTGGTGGATAAAATGACTACTAACATCTCTTTTCTATGTGGTTAAGGCTATATCTACGCTATAAAATTAAGTTGACAAAGTTACATCAACATACAGTCACTACTCTAATTAATCTGCTGTTGCATGTCCACACTACACGTCGTGTGTCAGCACAGCACAACCACAATAGCAGCACTTGCATCGACACAGAGAAAGAACGGTGCACTGTGGGTAGCTTTCCCACTGTGCAACCTGCCAAAGGGTGTTTTAGGAAGGGTTTTCAATGCCTCATTGGGTAAGGTCAGCATCACATGAGGCAGGTTTCTCAACCCCATCATTCCATGGTCAACCTACTAGGTTTCCAGTCTCTTTTCTACTGCCCTGACAATCTGTGAGCCAGCCAGCCATCTGTTTCAGAAAGCATGGATCCTGCACTACTTTTCAGTACTGTGTAATGAACACAAAGTTATAAGAGAAACTCACTGGAGAGGAGGGAGGGGGGCTATTCACCACGACCCTGATCCAGCCCCCTCTTTTAGAAGTGGCATATCTGTGGCTCCATACTAATGGCAACTATTTGCCTCCTGCTATGTCTGCCATGAGCTCTTTGAGTTTTACACAGCACTGTTCTGTTTCCCCATCACAGGTACTAGAGGTTTTCAAGATGCTCTAGTCCATGTAAGGAAATCGGCTCCAGAGGCAGCATTTAGCCACACAGCTGAAGAACAGGCAGAGAAGAATAATATCATGGATTTTATCAGTTCTAATTTGCATAACAAAAGGTGGTGACAGTATCATAATGATAAAGCAAGTGTAAAAATATAGTTAGTTTTAGATTTAAGGCTTTTTGTAAGTAAAAAGCCTGATAGTTTAGAGCAGGTTTAGTTAGAAATCCAAAATGGTGGAAGCCGCAATGATTTCATTTTAGAGAGGAACAAAATGGAAGTCTTACAACAAACTGACCGAAAGCAGATATGTAGACAGGGGTGAAATAAAAGTTACTCCGAATACCTAAAGGGAGATGTCAATCAAGTAGGAAGGAGGTTTTTCAAGGAGGTCCATCTCAAGTGGCAGGTAAAACTAATTTACATATGAAACAACTGATTAGTCAAAAAGACATCATCCCAGTAGGAGAGGACTATGACTATTAGGACTATTATTATGACTAGTATTAAGAGAGCAACCAATCAAGAGGGGTCACAAATCTAATAAAAGGCAGAAAGCCGACAGGCTTGTGATTGATTCATCTCAAGAGTCCTCCTGCTCTGTCAAAACTACATGCTGTTGCCGTCTTCAGTTGTCTTCTCCTTGTCATCAGAGGGATTTGATCAAAAAGGAAAGTAAGTCCAACTCTTCTAGGAATAAGGAACAGGTGACTATGATTGTAAATAAAGCTGGATGCTGCATCTGAATGGCCTCTTATCCCACCCAGTCTATGATCTCCTGATGATCAACACTCATAGAATGCTATTTTATAGTATTGTTATTGAATGTATACTACTGTAATGTTACTTTATACATGCGTAAAAGAAATTTCTATCTTACACTGTAGCAGGTTTGGTATTTTAATACAACACTGTATTAAGGCTTTATACATATGTATGAAGATTTTCTTTCTCTCTGTAAAATATGTTGCAGCAATGTATATCTGCTAGCTTGTGTGCTATGCCACACTAACTATTCACATACTATAACCTTATGTAATAATTTGTGCTTGTTCTATTGCATTATTACAGTGCATCTTTATGGCTTATGTGACATTTGATTTTGCACCACATTAGGTTATATAATTTATGGTGTCCCATATTGCTTCATGTGACCTATACCATTTATGCTGATTTTCAATTTACTAATCCAATTATATTAGAATTAGTGTTTAATAAGAGACATTTTGTTTTTTGAAGAAAATACTGAGTATCAATTCTTTGAGCAGAAGGCTGTACCTCTGTCCTCCCTCTGGAAGACTGAGGCAGGCAGCTCTGGGGAGTTTTCCAATGATCTGAAGAGAAACCCATGTTAAACCCTTGCGAGTCCTCTGGAGTCTGTTACCCACTTCTACAGACAAGGGTTATGATTGGTTCATTAGTACACCTAAGCCACTGTAGGGTCCCTTAGGTCTAAATTTTGGGGTAAAATCCCCCCCATGCCCCAAGCAAGTTCCTGCAGCTGGACTGGAGCTGTGCCTGCAGATCCTCCTCTCTGCAAAGACCCAGGAGATCCACCACCTCCTATATATTCCAGGCAGGAGTGTTTGTGCATGGTGCCAACTAAGTGAGTCCTCCACACTGAACAAACAGGAAGAGCAAGTTCAAAACTTCCTGGGGCTTTAACAATAGAGGGACATCCACCTGTGTACCTACCTGCAGGTCAGCGGAGTGGAAAATGGTCACAGTGGGTACTGTGGGGCACATTCTGAAGGCCACGTAAGACGACATAAGCAATGCATCACTATGTCACTCTAAGTTATATACCTCTTGTAAAAGTAGTTTTATTATGTCAATGTAGCAAGCAAGTTAAAGCATCCTGACATTACAGGATGGAAAAGTTGCATGCTGGGAACTTGATCTTTTGGTTTGTCACACCTGCACGACTCATTTCTGCACACAATGTATCACCAAAACTTCCAAAAGAGAGTGTGCTGAAGAGTGGCAAGTTGCACATGGTACACTGCATTATGTATCAACACAAGCCCTCCTTGTGAGTCCACACAGTACAGATACAAGGAGCCAACTATGCATGTGCACATGTGATATACTCTCTGATGTAGCTTTATGCCAAAGTTTGTAGTGTAGACATGGCTGTAGACATTTATATGGATAAAGAAACCATCCAGAGTTACATTACAGATGATTTGCAAACAAACTAGAAAGGATCTCAATTCTCATGCTTGACGGCCTAAACCAACCTCCAGCTACAAGTTAGAAGGAAACTCCCACCATGTCAGATTATTCCATAACTGTCAACTACGGGTTTCTTGATTTCTTATGAAGTATCTGGCTCTGGTCTCTACGTGATGTAAGGATAATGAATGTGATGGACTGCAATTCTATGAATCTGGAATGGAACTCTTACATTCCTCTGACTACTACTTAATTTGTCTACTTCTCTTGCATTTTCAAATACTACTGTGAGAAGGAAAAATAAAGCCTGAAAACTACATCATGCACAAAAGTGGATGACAACTGTAAAATATTTTTGCTGCTATGAACAGTTCAGAGTTCTCTGTTTTTAGTGAAATGTTCATATTGAGTTTATTTTGTAGGATTCATTACTTGAAAACAATCATTTTGATGGGTGAAAACCTGGCCTTACTGAAGCCAATGAGAGCTTTGCCACTGACATCAACAGGGCTATGATTTCATCCCATGTGTTTTCATGTAGAAAATCACAACATTTATTAACATACAGAAACTCAACCTACCTTAACAGTAACTTTAACTGATACCATGACAAGGTGAGTACATTCTTCTGACCAATCATTCACAACAAAGCCTCCAAGTTGCAGAATAGCTTGATTTAAAGCAGTTTTCCCAGAGACTTCTAAACACGAGGAGCAGACAAGCAAAGGCTCATACTCTATTCTGCAAGGAACAAGTTACAGAAGAGAATTGTCTAAATAATTAGGGTGAAACATTCCGAGTCAGGCTGGGCAAACTTTTTGGCCTGAGGGCCACATCCATGTGATGGCGGGCCAGAGGCATGGAAAGGGTTGGGCCTTGAAGGAGGGAACGGCCATGGCTTTGCCCACGTGGTGGGAGGGTGAGTTTTGGGGAAAAGGGAATAGTGGGGGGAGTTTCTTACACTGTTTTTGTTTTTTCACTTTTTTTCCCCACATACTGTGGAGGGAAGAGATGGATCTGTGGCAGTTGAGGGGGGTTGCACTGTTTTTGGGAGGGACGTGGTGTTCAGGGTTTTTTTTTTATTTTTTTGGTAGTGCGGGGGAAAGAGTGGGAGCCAGGAGAGGGAGTTTGTGCAATGTTTTTATTCCCCCCCCTTCAGTTTTTCTTTTTCTGGTAGCACTGGGGGAAGTGGAGGAGCCCAGAGGGAGGAGCTGGATGCTCCTGGGCCCTGGCTCTGGGATGAGCAACCACCACGCTCCGGCCACGACCTCATTGGGTGCTGCAGGAGGGCACGCCACGGTCCGGCAGGGCGCTCATGGGAGGAAGGGGTGAAAGCGGGAGTGGTGCTGCGCGGCAGCCACAGTGCCCCTGGACCAGCCTCTGGGTGAAAGGGGTGGGAGGGGGAGCGGCCACAGCGCTCTGGCCGTGGCACTGCTGAGCTGCTGCTGGAAGGAGGGAGTGGCTGTAGCAGCCGCCGACTGTTGACTGGTGCAGCTGGCGAGCTGGAGGAAGGGCACTCGCTGGCCGTAGTTTGCCCACCTCTGTTCTAGGACAGAGCTGGCTCAAAACTGGAATTCCTGTCTGAAGCATTTCTACAGCTCTCCAAGCTCTATGGAGTCCCAACAGGCAGCAAGCTGGACAGTTTAGGGAACTTGGAAGCCAGGCAGCTCATGGTGTGGAGACTCCAAAGGCGTCCATTGCCAAAGAGCTGGAAGCCTGCAAGTCCCGAGAGTCCTTACTCTAAAGCAGACCCCCTGACTGGCTGCCCTATAGATAAGGAGTCCAGAAGAAATTTATATGTGGATCTTTAAAGGTTAATAGTACCAACAAAATATGCCAAGCATATTGAATAGCACAACTGATTAAAGAAAATACATACATATCTAACAAATGATTAAGTGCATTTAAGTTAAAATTGACGTTGCTTCTTTTAAAGAATGCATCCATGTTGCTCAGTCTAAGCTTAAATGTACACTGTTTAAGAGCCTTCATTCCTATTAACTAAGAAATACATTTTCCATAATTTGTTACAAGTTCAATTTTCTGTCCACTCCTTTTACAAGTCCAGCAGTGGAAAAAAAATTATTTTTCTATACAACTTCTCTAATCTGAATTTATATCGCTCTTCCTCATTAAGTCTCCCAACTATTAAAACTTGCCTGAAAACCTCCAATTTTCTTCTTCAGCTTTGACTCTTAATATCCTTCTCTGCTGTTCTATTACAGTATTATATGATTCTTTAAGAATCCTGTCCCCTCCACAAAAGAAGGATAAAACCCTAGAATTTGGAAGAGAATTGAATATAGAAAAGAAGTCCTAAATCAATAACAAGTAAATCTCCATTTTCAAAATGCTGGGATTTTTGCAGGCAAATTATCATGGATTCTGCCAGCATTAATTTTCCTGGGTGCAGAGGAAGAAAGCAGTAGAGATCTCCGGTGTGGGAGGAGGAATTCTTAGAACATCTGCTCCTGATAGGGAGCTTGAAGGCCTCAGGGCTAATAGCTGTTAGAGATACAAGACTGCTAGGTAGTATGGGGCTGTGCCTCTGAATGTCTTGTTTGCAATGTTGTAGCTTTGTTTGTCCTATGATATAAGACAGACAAGGTAGATGAGGTAATGTAACCTTGTCACTATCACTAACAGAAGTTGGTCCAATGAAAGATATTATCTTGGCTCTCTGAATACCGTGACAGATTAGCTAGTTTAAAGGACTAACCCTCCTCCCCCTTCTATGGGAAGAGGAGAGGGAGAACACATGAGCAAGTTTGCACATGCTAAGGTTAAATCCAGTTTTGGGACCCCAACTCCAGGAAGGATGGGGACAGATTGGAGAGAGTCCAGAGGAGGGCAAAGAAAATTATTAGGTGGCTGGGGCACATGACTTTTGAAGAGAGGCTGAGGGAACTGGTCTTATTTAGTTGCGAAAGAAGAGAGTGAGGGAGGATTTGATAGCAACCTTCAACTGCCTGAAGGGAGTGGGTTCCAAAGAGGATGGAGGTAGGCTGTTCTCAGTGGTGGCAGATGACAGAACAAGGAGCAATGGTCTCGAGTTGTAGTGGGTAGGTCTAAGTTAGATATTAGGAAAAACTTTTCACTCAGAGGATAGTGAAGCACTGGAATAGATTAATTAGGGAGGTGGTGGAATTACCATGCTTAGAGGTTTTTAAGACCCGGCTTGACAAAGCCCTGATTGGTATGATTTAATTGGGGTTGGTCCTGCTTTGAGCGTTGGACTAGATCAGATCAGTGTTTCTCAACCTTTAGTGAGCTGGGGAACACCTAAAGGTATTAAATTACTTTACATGGAACACCTGATGAAAATATTCTCATAAAAGATGGTAACAGTGGCAGGGATTTAAAATGCCTCAGTCACAGCAAAGCTTCCAGGTGTGCGTCAACATCCGCTGCCTCATGCCTAGATTTGCTGCAGCTGGGGCATTAAATTGCTCCTTCTCCTTCCCCACTTAGCCCTCCTGATGCAGAAGGGTCGGGCTGGGTCAAAGAACACCTGAATTATATCTGAGGAGCAACAGTGTTTCACAGAACACCAGCTGAGAAACAGTGGACTAGATGATCTCCTGAGGTCCATTCCAACCCTAATCTAAAAGTCTATGAAACTATGAGGTGCATGACAAGATTATCAGGAGAGGGCACAAGCTGCGGTAGGGTCATGGCATACTGGGGTTCCCGGGACCAGTGCAGGTCAGCAGCAGGGTGAACAGACAGGGAGTTCTCAGGGGCAGGAACTGCAGCCTTGCAACAGCTTGCTGCTCTCATCCTCCTCCTCTTCCTGACCAATAGGGTCTCTTATAGCACTCTCCCCACTGCTGCCCTAGCCTGACCTAGACATCTGTCCAGCCACAGCCCCCCATGTATTTTAAATCCACTGGAGCCTGCAGGAGCAAGATTCTGGGCAGGTGACAAAGAAGGTGAGGAGCCCCAGTCTGCTCTGTGCCATGCTGCTATGGACTCCTCCAGAGATGGAGCCAGTCATATCCTACTGCCCCCTTGAGCGTGACCTGCCCTCTTTCCCAAGTCACCTTCCGCCTCAGACAAATGGGAATTCACAGGGCTGTTATATGACCCCCATGGGGGGGGGGGGGAGGTGGGGAAGAGTCACCCTCTGTGCTAAGACAGCACTTGAAAGTTTTATATTTTGAATACCAAGATGTTGATTACTGCTACTAAGTTACATATTAGTCACACTGAGAGCACTTATTGCTTACTCAGGAATAAGAAGTCATTTACCTTCCTGGAATGTACACTGCTCTTCAGCTTCAAATTGTTCAGCTTTTTGGTGCTGAAGTCATGAATCTATATGGTTCTATGACATTAGCTTCTGTAACGTTTCAGATATATTTGCTAAATGTGATATACTAAAATAGCTTATTGTTATAAGAACTGAAGAGTGTTGTTTTGCTACAAACTAATGACACTGGTAGCCCTGAGTAGGAGTCCAATTTAAGAGACAAAGCCAGCTTCCAACCTGCTTTAACACTGATTTAACTGTCAGTAGAAAAGGTTATCATTAACAGCTACTATATTTCTTTAGTGAGTAAAGCACTGCCTTACCTGTAAAGTCCAAGGCTGTGTAAGAATGCAGCTCCTCAGCAAACTAAGTTCCTTTCTCTCCATATCACTGATAGTGGAAGATGGCATTGCCACACTTCCTCAACCCCCAAATGTTATTCCTCTTTGTAAAAATGTTTAGGAATAGTTTATAAAATACATTACACTTTTTTAAAGCTAATTTTAGGGCATGTAGTGCTCATGATGTAGAATCACCTACTGGCTAATCTTTTACTACAAAAGGTTTTAAATGTCAATTCATTGGGGAAATGTTATTCAGAAACTTATACAAGAACACATCTTGAATATATACAAATATCACCTTACTCCCTTTCTTTGTTTTATAGAAATTTATCACTATTTTCCTTATTTTTTTTTATCTCCTTAAACTCAGTCTGTTACACTCTTTAAAAAATAATCACAATTGACAGCTGCAATTTATTTCAGCACTTCAGAATCAATCCAATTTGTTCTCACCTGAACTTGCTTTCAAAGACTCCAAAATTGACTCTATCACCAGACTTCAAAGTTCTGGAAGTACCATTCGGAACTTTCTCTCCATTAACAAAGGTACCATACTTAGAGGTTTCCTTTATCATCAATTCAGGGACTGTGCGGGCCTGACTCTGGAATAAACATAAAAAAATTACTTTATTTGTTACAGAACAACAAACAGCAGACATGTAAAACAAGATCACATGAGATTTTCATATTATAGCCCTCAAACATTGCTTATGCAATTCAAAGTTTATCACTTGCTTTCCATTACAAACAAATGAGAAAATATTCTCCATAACTACTTTAAAGTAGTAAAAATCCAAAGGGGTAGCCGTGTTAGTCTATTGTAGAAAGACAACAGGGTCTTGTGGCACTTTTAAAGACTAACAGATTTAAATCTGTTAGTCTTTAAAAGTGCCACAAGACTCTGTTGTCTTTAAAGTAGTAGTATTTTTTCCATTAAACTTTGTTTTGCTATTATTCACTACTTCTCCCTTTTCTTATATGGTATTCAGGATACCATTGCACCTCGACACATGTACCAATATCAGGATGAGATGTTATAGCATAGAGTGAAGTCAAGGTGCATTTCCTACCACTGCAGATTTCCTTTTTAGCAAATCTTTGTATAATGTTGCTCATTTTTGCCTTCTTTGTGACCAGTCTAGAAGCCACAGAGAAATGTATATAGATATTCTTTTACCTTGGCAGTTTATAGACATCTCTAAGTATTTGTGTGGGTTAGAATTAAAGTCCCATTAAAGTCTGCAATCCAATGCATTCAGTGGGATCCTGCATACATAAAAAGAACCCTGCTGACTTTACTGGGACTCTGTGCTACAGTTTGGGTCCACTATTGTGCATCAAAGAGAACTGAATTCTAAGGTTGCTGTGCAATGTTTCAAGTGACTTTTCACAGTCACCAAATAAATGTAATTGAATATTCATATTCAATAACCTTAACTGATCATTTTCACTCTTTACAATTCCTAGGGTTTGTTTGTTGTCCCTTCACCATGACTGTAATTTTAATATCTAGCATATATATAAATCATGGGAAATATCAAGAAAAATGTTTCTGTGTGGGACACACATTACCAAATTTTGCTTACTGTAACGTATAAGTGAGACTCATCTATCAAAAGAAATCAATAGGAGTTAAACTTGTGTGGCCTCAAATGGTATGTCTACACAGCAAAGAAAAACCTGAGGCTGGCCCACACCAGCTGACTTGGGTTCCCAAATCTGTTCCATTTCTGTGTAGAATTCCAGGCATGGGCTGGGGCCACAGCTCTGGGACTCTCCCACATCACAGGACCTCAGTGCTCGAGCTTCAGCCCGCGCCCAGAAGATGAATCAGCCCCACAGCCCAAGCCCAAGCCCAAGCCAACCAGTCATGTGTGTCTAGCTGTTGTGTAGACATACTCAAAGACACATACTTGAAACACAGAAAGAGAAGCAAGTCACAACTCAATACCAAGCTTTATGGGACTTGCTAATTTGGGAAATCTTCTGATATAATTATACCAATATAACTCCAGATGAGAGCATAAGAGTGTCCACATGGAGAATTATACAGATATCATTACAGCAATATGATTTTGCGAGTCAATTTCCCTGTGTAGACAAGCCATTAGAAATGTTCAAGATAAAAAAAAAAAAAAGGTTAAGTCTACTGTCACTGTAAAAATGTAGGTTCCTTGGAATAAGACAAACTGATTTTCAACTAAAGGTTAAATATTAAAACAGGGTGTTGTGATAAGAGGTTGGATGGGATGTCCCAAAGCCAGTCACAGCAACACAGTTTTAGGTCTTACATCTATAATGTAATAAAGTGAACACTTACAAGGCTGGTTTCAGGATGGGTGACTGTCAAAACTGCGTGAGTTCGACTGATTGACTGATCATCCTGAATTAAAATTGCACAGTTCTTGCGTCCAACAACATACTCAGTACCAACCAAAAGTCGATATGGCTCTCCTGAGAACAACAACAAAATTAGCAATTATCTAATAGCAGAAAAATGTAAGTACTTGTGAGCCAGTTAGAAGCTTTTCCCATGATTTAACAGATTCAGCCCTGTAAATCCTAGACGTACTGGCCAGGATTGGAATTGCATCTCTATTTTACATCTATATTTTTCCTTTCCAGCTAGCTCCTGCTTCCTTTCCAACTAGCTCCCCTGCACAATCAGTTGGCTTCACTGTTGAGTTAGAAAAATTACTTAAAAATTCTGTGGCAATCTTCCAGAGGACAAAGTGCATCACAAAGCTAGCAAACACACAACTTGCAGTACTACTTACAGGAAATGTACAGTACAACTTTTGGGAACCATTAAGTTACATATGTGGGAAAAAACGTATCACACTGCTATTCCAGAATAATATTCAGAAAGACAATTTGTACAAGATTCAGATTAAAAAATTCCTCTAACATTTTAACTGATTGTTGGAAGATCTGCAAAAGAAATCAAACCATATCTGGTAAATATCCACCCCACTTTCACTGTACTACTCCATCCTTCGCACATCTCAACTACTCTAGACAATATGATGGCAGAATTGCGTACATTTTGAGTGGACTTGAAAAACATTCATCTATTTATCAGTAGACAGGAACTTCCCCTGATCAAAATGAATGAGTAAAGGGGAAAAGCACCAATTTCTACAAATGCAAGCTTTCATTTAAGGAAAGATTAATTTATAGTCCTTAGCCCCGTGCGGGTACCTTTCAAATATGAATCACTGTGCAGTGCTGTCTTCTTGAATATGCAGACAGTAATAGTGTTTCTGCTGCTGCTCATCAATTCCCTAAGCAGCAGAACTACTAAAAAGACTATTCATTTTCATTGCACTACTTAGAACCCTGTTGCCAGTACTAAAAGTAATCCAAATTTACTTTTACTCTGGAGTGATTTCAGAAACTAAAAGCAGCAGCACTTGTAGGCACTGACATTGTTTACAAAAGAGGAGGGCCCAAAAAAGAGACTCAGAGAGTAGAGGAACACTGTCCTCTACATGTGACAACAGCCAAGAAAATGGGAGGAGCTTCTTACTTCAAAACTGAGGACATCTATATATCAGTTACCTATCAACTGAAGGCTGATGAAAAGAACGAGGCCCAAATTTTACAGATAATGAAACGGAGGAATAGACTTTCCAATGCCAAAACTGCACTTAATCAGCTCAATACTTGTATGTATGCAATCCATATTGAAGCTGCACAGGTGCGGCAGTTTATTCCCTTAGATGCTTTTAAGACTGCTAATTTGGGAAAGAGAGTATCCTATAAATGTATTTTCCCGGTTTCTGTAAGATTGCAGAGCATCTCACATCCAAAGTCCTTCAGTGAAATGAAATGTAAGAGCTGAGCTGCTCAGAACTCAACTGATAGGGTTAAAGAACACACATCCTCAAGGCCATACAGTTTCAAGGATCAATACTACAGGATTTTATTCAGGATTTGTTCAAATTAAAGGCCCAGGTTTCTTTTCTTCACAATTTTAAGATTCCTAATATCATTACACACTTCCATAATTAAAGTTGGAATACCTAGTTTTAATTACACCAGTGAATTACTGAGGACTTGAAGTTTAACAATTTTCTGGGTAACCTATATGACATTAAATTTGTTTTCAATGTCATTTCTAACGGCAACTTTTCCTGTCTCAGATACCATCACCAAACCAGGTTCCAGTTGTCTTCCTCACTGGTACTTTTAGTCTCCTCATCTACATTTGTCGCTACAGCAAATAATACTAGAGGAGTTCTTTTGCCAGTATGGCTTATACCAGTTACCTGAATGAAATCTACCACAGAGCTTTTGCTAGCACAGGTAGATCAGTTAATGGTTAAGTGTATGTGTTTTTCCACACTTCTAAATGACATAACTATGCCAGCAAAACTTTCTAGAATAAACCAGACCTTAGTCAAGAAACCAAAGAATGAATAGGCATGATGAGTAAATGATCACTCTGAAAAATATCCAATCAAGAGGCATAAGGCATGCAAGAAAGTTAGTTCTACTATTCACAGACAATGCAGCTATCCATACTGCATATGTTCTGTAACTTGACATTTCTAGAACCTACGTTTCTCCTCTATTTGATACCTTTTTCAAGCATAAACTACAGATCATGGTGAGGAAAGAACATAGATTATTTTACTGGCGAAAATATTACTTAGAAATATTTTCCCCAAAAAACCTTTTCATGTTTTTATTCAACTGAAGAAATTTACCCAACTTATCTCACTGTATATAACATGAAGTAAACTTCTATCTGTAAATATCATTGCTGTCTTCAGTTAAATCATTAGCTGGACTGAGCACACAGGACTTTATTCTACAAAAGTTTTAATCAAATTCTTGCACTGTCATTGTAGCAGAGATAAAGTTCCTGCTCAGAGCAGGCTAAACCTGCAGCAGAATCAAGAATGCAAACAAATTGCTAACCTGCATAAAGAATGACAGAAAATAACTGGAAACATTACCTAAATAGATAGCACGACCACAGTTAGAATACTGTGATCAGTTCTCGTCACTTCCTCTCAAAAAGGCTTGAGCAGATATAAACAAAAAGCCTCAAGAGTAACTATTCAGAGGTGAGCGAGACCAGGTGAGTGAGGTAACTATTCTGAAGGTTTACTCAGGAGACATCAAAGGGACCAAGTTCGAAAAGGGGAGCCAGAGAAACAGACAGAGTCCTGTGGCATTTTTAAAGACTAACAGATTTATTTGCAAGTCTGTAAATAAAGTGGGCGTAGTTCTGCTTTTTAGCAGGGGGTTGGACTAGATGACCTCCTGAGGTCCCTTCCATCCCTATTATTCTATGATACTAAATAAATATGTATTTATAAATCTATTAGTCTTTAAAAGTATCAAAGGGATCATGCCAGAGGAGCCTACAACAGGGACTAGCAAAGAGAAAATAAATGGACATACACGGTGCATCTCTACACAGGCTCCCACTCCCCCCTCCCCTAAGAGAGGGGGCGTGGCACAAAAGGGAAGAGGCAACCACACCAATGGGTGAAATATCCCAGAGTGTAAGGGAGGCCTATTTAGCTGCGGAACTCATGGCTGCAGGAGACCTGCCCGCGTTAGAACCAGTTTAACGCCGTTATCTGACGGCCACAGACACCGCCGCTGCACCAGCCCCCGTAACCGGCCCTCGGCACTGCCCCCTCGAGCCGGACGCAGAGCGCTTGCGCGAGCCACGGCCCAGCAGCCGGAGTCGGTGGGAGCGGACGGAAGCCGGGGGGGCACAGCTCCGTTCTTACCTGAGCTGGGCCCCGCCGCCGGCACCAGCTTCCACATCCTGGCGGGGAGAGAAAGACCAGACGCGACCACCTCCCCGCTCAGCGGCGCCGCATCGCCGCCGTGCGTGCGTGCGCGCTCCCGCGCGGCCAGGCCTAAGCCTTGTGTAGCAATGGACCTGCAGCCCCACCTGCCGGCTGGGAGGGGAAGAACAGGCTACGTCCGCCTACTGACTGGGCAGCTGGAGGGGAAAGGTTGCGCTCGTCGGGCGCTGCCAGCGCAGTCAAATCAGGCTACGGCTAAGGACAGAGGAGGCTGGATTGCTACCAGCCCAGGGCCGGGTCAGGCGGGAACCTGCACTGCTGCCAAGTCAGCCTCTAGCCAGGCTTATGAAGATACTCTGAATGATTCTGAATCAAGTATTGGGATTTAGGACAGGATTATTGGCACGGCTTTTTCTGTAATGGTCCTCGGGGGTACTGAGTACCGGCACCTTTTGTTTCCCAGCAATGCGGCCACAGGTTCACGGCCAAATATCAGCCCTCATTTTTTTTTTTTAATACAAAAAAAGCAATGAGTATTGTTACAAAGACATTTAGGAGAGGGGCTCAGAGGGCTGGGAATGGACCCTATCTCCTGGAAGACATTGGTTTGACCTGCATCCACTCTTAGCTTTTGTCTGGAAATGAGATTGGAGTTCCCATCTCATTCCTAGCAGCCAGGTGTCTTTGTCAAAATAGCCAGGCTGCCAGGGTTGGTTTTTTTGTTTGTTTTTTATGTGAATGTTTACGCCAGAGCTCCCATCCAATGCCCAGGGCAACCTGGATAATCATTTAAAAATACTGAATAAAAATACAAACATGTCAATTTCCCCCCAAACATCAACCCAACAGCTACATAAATATAATAATTCCAAAGGGGTAGCCATGTTAGTCTATTGTAGAAAGACAACAGAGTCCTGTGGCACTTTTAAAGACTAACAGATTTATAAATAAATCTGTTAGTCTTTAAAAGTGCCACAAACAGGACTCTGTTGTCTTTCTATAAATATAATAGGAATTATTAACCCTCATCCCACCCTGCAAATGCAGGTGCACCAGAGGTGTAGCAAGGTGGAGTTTTCTAGCCAGGCCCTTGACATTTTAGGGGGGGCCAGGCAGCTTCCAGTCACATGACCAGAAGCTGAGATCAGGCCCACCCACCGCAGTGCAAATCTCTCTGCCACAGCTCCAGGGCCCAGCCAGCGGCTACAGTCGCAAGTGGAGCAGCACCAGCATCCCTGCTCCACTTGCGTCTTGCGGCTGCCAGACCCTGCAGCCGCAGTGGAGAAATTTGGCCACTGCCAGGTGCTGCAGTGGGTGGGTCCCAGCCCACCCAGGCACACCCATGGCTATGCCCTTCAGAGGAATGTATGCACACTATTCACACACACTATCCTCAAAGTCCCAGCTCTATTAACTCTACCCAACACCTTTCAGGCAACATTGCAGAGAGAGAAAATGTGAGCCTTGCAGCACATTCAGAAGGTTAACAAACTTTTGCAACCTTCTTGGCAGCCTCAAGTGAGGCCTAGGATTTTATGGGCATAGAGTATGATCTCTCACCTCTAGATCCTTCAGGTCAGGGCAAAAACAAACTAGTGGGATAGCTTGTCAGAGCCCATGTTGTATCTTTTCTAGTGATAAATGGAAGACTTCGGAACTATTCATTCAGCATATTTTACCAGCAGTATAATTAACTTTTCCCCCTCTTTGTAATAATTGTCATCTCACTCCTTTTTATCTTGTAAAAAGTGTTTTTATTATACTCTTATTGTAATATTTAATTTAAGTAAACAATTAAAATTTCATAGCCAAAAAGCACTTTACTACATTCTGTACCACAAAATAGTACACTGGAATCCCCATATTCACCTGGGATATTACATGTTTTGTGCAAAGTATGCCTTGGGAAGTATCATTTAAAAAGTCTTTATTTGAACATTACTATCCTGTTGAATTGTATGCACTATCATTGTATGTGAAGTAACAAAATATGTTTATATATCTTACTGAAATATGTGGTAAGTAGGAAATGCCCACAGCTAACATCTTAAGACAAAATTATATCAGGAGGTCCAGCCAGACATGTTGATGGCCCATCAAGAAGAATCCACTTTCCCAGAGACTCCTCAGAGAGGGTGTGTAAACAGAGGGGGCTACCTAACCCCACATCACAGCAAGGATCTTTCTAGCACTTAGAGAGAAATATAGAGGATTGATGACATCACCATGGGACCTCTCTTCACCTATGCTGAAGACAACCAGAATGTTGGAAAGAAAAAGACTGAACTGAGGAGTCTGGTCCCACACTGAGAAAGAAATTCAGCCTGTGTATTAAGAAACCACAACATCAAGTAGCATGAGAACAGTTATTTGATTCCAATCATTTAGCTTCTCAGCAATGTCCTGATCTTCCTTAATGGCTCCTTGTAAGCCTTTGTGATCCACTTTCACAGGCTTCCTACTTTTGCTGTACTTAAAGAATCTTTTGTTCTTTGTTTTTACACCTTTAGCTATTTATGCCCCCAAATCTAGTTCGGCATTCTTATTGTCCTTTCATTTGTGGCTTGCTATGATTTATGTTGCTGTTTATTTGCTTCACTAGGTCCAACCGCATATAGGATTTGTTTGGCTTAAATAGCCTCTTAAATCTTCCCATTTAGTTGTATTAGTTTATTTCTGAGTTTCTGAGACTCTGTGTGTTTGTTTTTTAAGTATTTCACTTCCTTTTGTTTTTGCTTCAAGTCCTTTTTGACTGACATTTTATTGAAATCTGCTTTCAAAAGTTCAGTGTCACTATCTCCTTTTTTGGTACCCTATCTGCCCCTTGATTGTTAAATCTATTCTTCTGTGGTCACTATTGGTGGCTCAGCAACAGTCACTTCTTGAGTTAACTTTAAACTAGCTTCTCAAAGAAGCAATCACTTGCAGTGTCAAGAAGCTTTCTCTGGGCTTTATCTTGTCAGTTGATATGTAGGTAGCTGAAGTATTCCATTATTACTGTGTTAAATTTTGCTGTCTATCTGATCTCTCACAACAGGTATGTTCAATTTCCTTTTCTTGACCCAGAGGCTGGTAGCATACTGTTGTTGTCAGATGTTAGCTGCATGTGTATGTGTGTTCTTTCTATATGCTGTTCCAGCTCTGCACTGATAGCTAACACAGCAGACCTCAATCTAACTGCTCAAAATGGCCACGTACTTGGTTCTGTAGCAAAGGCACTCAGCCAGGTTTACTGTTGAAGAAGCATGGTAATTGCAAACAGTAGACTCTACAGGGATATTAAGACATGTATGCCCATGACAGTGAACTGTCCCGCTATGAATGGTGGGACTTTCCATTTCTCCCCAGGACTGAAAAAGACATCCCCTCTATAACTCCTCTTTTATACACTGATACGAACAAGTTACGTATTGGCCCTCTGCCATAATTAGTTACCACCCTTTCTTACCAGATATGCCTGTCACTTTGGAGTATACTCATTTATCAGGGTTACCTCTGAGTGTTAACAGAGAGCATCTGAGTGGACTGGGTCAAAACAGCACTTATAAGTTGACACCCTTATATGCCCCTTGACTCCACAGGCTGGGCAGAGCAGCACTTTCAAGCTGCCATTTTTACATGCCCTAGGTTCGGCACGGTGCTAACCCTACTTCACTCTAAAATTGTTCTAGCAGTAACCCCCTTGATGAGCAAACCCCACAGGATTTTTGGGAGCTACGAGGATCTTTAGCTGAGGTAAGAGAAGCATTGCTGTGGAGCAAAATAGGGAAAAAACCAAGAACATGAAGGAGTAAATGAAATTTGGAGAGAGCTTGGCAACCACCTTGATTATAAAAGTTATTTTATTGCCAGATATGCAAAACTTATTATACTAAAAGTAACAGCCTTACAAGGGGACACCAATGAACAAAACAATTACAATATTACATGGTTTCCATTGGGTTACTGAGGAAATCTAGACCAGGGGTCTCAAACTCAAATCACCACGAGGGCCACATGGGGACTAGGATATTGGCCCGAGGGTCGCATCACTGAAACCTTTTCATACAATAGGGCCATGAGTTTATTTAATTAAAATTAAATTTGAATTCAGTGATTGTAACTAAAATTAATTAATTGGGTTTAATTAATTGATTTTGAATGGCTTTTAGTTGAAATTTTATTTTAGATAGGTATTTAATTAAAATTAATTTTTTTTAAAGTTTTTTTTTTTAAGAAAGAAAGAAAAAGGGCTGCTTGCAACCCCAAGCCTGGAAGGGAGGTGAGTAGCCATCGCCCGGCTCCCAGCTGCATGCCCGGACTGGGCAGAGCCCCCAACAGGGACCCCATGCCATGCAGCCTCCCCCAGCATGAAGCCCCCATGGGAGCCCTCCCCACACCCCGCTCCTGCCAGCCCTGACCTGGCCCCAGGTGCTGGGTCTGTGCTCTCGTCGCTGGGCCACGCTCCGCCACCACTACAGGCCAGGGCTGGGCCTGGTGAGCTGCACCGCCAGCTGGCATGGCTCCCAGCCTCCCACACAGCGGTGACTCCTCCCCGGCTCCCTAGCAGTGGCTGCCGAGGCCCCGGGGGTGGGGGTAGAGCAGGGGGCGTGGCCCAGCCCAGAAGCACTGCCGACAGCGGCAGGACCTTGGGTGGGAGGCAGGTGGCTGCAGCCCAGCTGCTGGCTTCCAGCTGGCAGGGCGCAGGCCGCTTGAAAAGCCAGCAGGGGTTGGGAACCTGAATTCCAGCTCTTTTCGCAGGCCGCAGGAGGTAACTCCACAGGCCGCGTGTTTGAGACCCCTATTCTAGAGCAAGTTTGATTACAAGTCAGGTTAAAAAGTTATGCCGAGAGAGAGAGAGATCAAATTAGGTGTGAGGGAAAGTGGCCTTAACCAGAGATAGAGAGTTGGGGTCTCAGCACTCAATGCAGCGGTTCCCAGGAGGCAGGCTGTTCAGAGTGCTTGACACAGGCAAAGTCCCCAACACGATCAGTCAGGAAAAGGTGAATTCCCAGTGGAACTTATGCAACTTTTGGATCCAGGCATCAGAACAGAATTTTGAACTTGGAAAGGTTTTTGTAAGGAAGAAACAATAGTTCAAAGGAGAATAGTACATTTGTTTATGGGTAAATAATAAGTCAAGGGAATATACCAGAGTTGTTTTGTTTAGGCTGGACAATAGGAATTGAGCATTCCTGGCTATGGGCAATTTTACTTTGAGCGACCTTGCAGTGCAATCATGCTGATTCAGTATTGTGGATATCAATAAAGGATCTATGACTAGAATTGGTCTGATAACTGCTGAGTTGAGTGTGTGCAGGCATGGGTTTGTTAATATCTGGAGAAGAGATTCCCCCATCCTACAATGCTACCCTGTCTATGTTCTGAGAGACAACAGAGTCCTGTGGCATACTCAGACCTAAAAATAGACTGAGTGGGGTAAAGAGACCATGAGAAAATCAGATTCTTTAAAAAAAATTGCTACAGTCTTTTCAGTTATCTTCCTCAGTAACGAATGTGACAAGCTTAAAAGTTGGTAAGAGTGCCTAAATCAAAAGAGCAGAAGCCTTGCTGGTGCTTCATTGAGGACTCCTGGCACCTTGCACTCCCAAAGGGAGGTATATGGTCAGTTCTCACAGGAGACTTATGTTTTTCTCACTGCCTGCTCCAGTTAAATGCAAGAGATACAAGGTGGATCAGCTAATATATTTTATTGGACAATGATGAGCTCTGTTTGTCTCTCTGACCAACAGAAGTTGGTTCAATAAAAAAAATTAGCTAGCCCCCCTTCCTTGTCTCTTCCACATCTTGGGCCCAATAAGGCATCAGGAACCAAGCATAATTTTTTCAGGCCCAGTACCAACTTGTAACACAGTCCTCTTCCCACACACGTACCACAATCCTGAACCTGGGCCAGGCCCCTCAAATCCCAATAAAGTGTCACCCCCCTCTCCCCCATAGGAGGCTTGTAAGGTTACTACCACCCGATACACCAATCCGGCAGAAGAAGAGATTGGCTTTCCGGAGGGCATGTTCCGCCCCTTGCAACACAAGCACTAAACCTGTCTGAACGAAGGCAGGTACTCAGAGGGGAAGGGGTCATGGGAGGCCACTGCCCCACAGAAACCCCCACCGCTGCAGCCGGCTGGGCCTGTCAGAGCCCGGCTGTGTCTAGACGAGCTCGGGCACGCAGGGTCTGACGACACGAGACTGCTCCACGCCGGCTCGTGCGGGCCCCGCTGGCGCCAAGGAAGAGAACTTGACAGTGAACGATAAGTGCCGGGGATGGTGAAAGCGGGCCCGGCCCAGGGCTCCCCGCCACCCCCACACAGACAGTCACAGCGTCAGCGAACCCACCCTATCCGCGCGCACCACGTACGTAATCGGGCTCCGTACGACGAGCCCCGGGTCACGTGGCGAGCAGACCTGAGAGGACCGACCAACCAACCAACAGCGCGAGGGAGGCACGCGCCGGAGAAAGAAGCTCCGCCCCAAACGGCCCAGTCCCAGCTGCGCCTCTCCCACAGCGGAAGAAAGAGGGGCGGGGGCGGGGCAAAGCGCAGATTTCGCTGGGCCGGGCCGTTTGCGGGGTCCGAGGGGAGGGCAGCAGTGGGGTACGAGCATGGCGATGGCGGCGGCGACCCGGGCGAGGTGGCGGTGTGGCGGCATGTGGACTGGCGCGGCCACGCGTTTCCCTTTCATAAGGCGGGTAAGGCGACCCCACCGCCGGGTCTCAGCGTGTCACACGCCACACAGGGTGCCCACCCCACCCCCCCCCCGCACAGCGCGAGCCCCAGCCACGTGATGTCACCTCCCCCTCGCGCGCGCACTGCGCCCCCCCGGGCTGTTGGGGTAGCCTACCTCTCCCCCACCACTCGCGTGCTACTGCTATGGCCTTCTCCTCGCCCCCTCCCCGCTCCTTTTCCCCTCTCAAACAGTGCAATCCAGCCCCAGGGGCTTAAAAAGTCATGCGATTGGCTCAAAATCACACGTTTTTAATAAGTCGTCGTTTCTTTTTATTTCCTTTTTGGTGCCTTTAGGCTTTGAGATGCAGTTGCTCAATTGTTTCAAGCTTTGCTCTTGTCACTGGGAGGGCTAGACATTTGCTTTTTAATGAATTGTAATGTTTGGATATCAGTAGCCAGGCATTAGAAAAAGCACCAATGAATATGCTGTTACAGTTTGCACTTTTAAAGACTAACAAATTTATCACATGAGCGTTCATGGTTTGTTAGTCTTAAAATACCACTAGACTTCTTGTTTGTTTTGCTGAACTAGACTAACACAACTACCCCTTTGGAAAGTTGACAACACTGGAACCCATTCCATTTCCCCCTTCTCAGGAGCACAGTGGATGTCTTCCATCTCCCTGTGCAGTATAACTTTCTTGGGCAGAGTCACCTTCACTTGCCATATATACACAGGAAAACAGAGTCCTGTGGCACTTTTAAAGACTAACAGATTTATTTATCACATGAGTTTTCGTGTGAGAAAATCCCACTTTGTCAGATGCTTTGAAGATCTTCTCCCATGAAAGCTCATGCGATAAATAAATTTGTTAGTCTTTAAAAGTGCCACAGGACTCTGTTTTTCTGCAGTAGATTAACATGGCTACCCCTTTGGAACATATATACACAGTGAATTTCCATCCTAGTCCACTCCAAACATTCAATGTAACCTTCCCTTTGCTAACCAGAGAAATATTGCAGGTGCTGATGCATAACTTAGTCTTTTACCAACCTTTGGTCTTGGCAGCAGTACTATTCAATACAGTTTTAACTAAAATAGCTTACACTTTACAGTCAGAGCAACAAAATAGGTTGTTCTATTTACTTATGTAGGAACTTTTGCAGACCATGTTTTGGAAGGGTTTTGTCCAGACACCACTTACTCTCAAGAGCAGACTTGTTGTATTATTCTTCCAAGTAAAGATAATGTCATGATTTCTCTGCCCTCCTCTGGGTGTTTCTTCAATTCCCTGTCTTATTTTTAGCTTGTCCCTGGGCATATTTTCAGTTTCAAGTAAACTCTAGCCCATTTTTATACTTGGGGTCTTTTGGTATTGGTGTAGCTGACTAATATCGTGCACACTGAAGTACTCCTAAACTTCAAGATGAATTGAGCAATTATAAGTATATTCCTTCCACCAAGCGTTGAAAACTCTTGAAAATATTTTTTCTGTTCACTAGCATCACCTCTGCCTTTGCTCAGGTTCAGCTTCAGCCAGTTGTTTGCATTTAGGAGCTGATCTTGTCCCCATCATGACCATCTTGATCGTAGAAGTGTGGTCTTAAGTGTATCTGTATCTCATCTGCATCAGCACTTAAGTCTTAAGTTTTCTAACTAGTTCAGTTAATGTCTGCAGGTAAATGCTATAAATGACCAGAAAGAATTAATCCTTGTGAGACTTGACAATTGAGGGGGTTGAGGGATGGAAGTGCAGTTTCCTACGCATTAGGTACGCTCCTCCAAGAAAGACTTAAAACTATTTAATGCATGACCCTGGACTTCTGTCACCACTCTAAGATCAGACAAGAGTATCTTACTGTGAAAAGGTTAAATTCTGCAGAGAGGTCCTGTAGGATGAAAATAGATGTCTGTCTTCTATCCATTAGAAGATCAGGGTCATTAAAGCAATCTCAGTTCCCTGTCCTGAGCTGAATCCAGATTGTGCTATGTCTTGAATATTAGCTTCAGTTAGATGAGCTTGTAGTTGCCGTTATCTAGCTTCACTCTGTATTTGCTTGGGGGAATGGGAGATTTAAAGTTGGGCAGTAGTTGGCTAGACCTGATGTTTGCAGGGTAGATTTCTTCAGTATTTGGTTGGATTATTGTGTGTTTGAAGTAGGAAGGAAAGATTCTTTCTCCCATCTTCAAGTGTCTGAAGAAGTGGGATTTTCTTCCACAAAAGCTCCATGCGATAAATAAATTTGTTAATCTTCAAAAGTGCCACCAGACTCCCTGTTCGTTTTTGCTGAACTAGACTAACGTGGCTATCCCTTTGGAAATTCTCCGAATGAGGCATTGGCTTATTTTAGTCAGGAATGGTACCAGTTGCTTTTGACTGTCTTTCACAAGCGGGGAAGGGCATGGGTTGGATTCACAAGTTTCAGGTTGACACTCCCATGCAATGTCCAGAGTGAATGTACAGAATTCCAGAAATACAAGTGGGGCTGGAGGTTATAGGTGGAGTGAGTCCATATTGTCTGAGAAGGCTTCCTGAATGTGCAAGATCTTTCCAGTGTGGTAAGATTATAGGGTTTTTTTGCAGTGTTTGATGCTGGTCTCTGATGCAGGTGCAGGATTGAAGAGAAGTGAGTGATAAAAATTTTATTCTATGCAAAACAATTTGACTTATTATCTTTGTGTAAAGATTGGGGAGGTGTGTGGCAGTAACATTGTCTGATATGGAAAAATGTTAGTTTAATTTTGTCATTTCATTATGTATGTAAGAAAAAAGAGAAAAATATCTTGCCAAAATGAAACTACTAGGAAATAGCTGAAAAAGCAAAATATTAACTTGTATGATTATGGAAGTATTAATTACCAGGCAGATTGTCCCAGGACATTTATTTTAGTGTGTAATGTAGGTGTTCATGATGCTAAGTGTGCTGACAGACTTCCTTTTAAGTATTCAGTTCTTTTCTTTGCATCACCGAGTTCTTTACTTGTTACCTGGATCATCAGGTCCACTTCAGAAATATAAGATTTCCTTCTGTTTAAAACATCTTTATAACCAAGCACACTTATTTTTTCTCCTACTCCAAACCAGTCAAGGAGAAAATTAAGTGGTCTTGAAAGCATTTTTGCGAAGGCAGGCTGTACATTATCATCTATCTTCTGACATGGACTATTGTCGAGATCAACTTTAGTTTCCATTGGTGAGTCCAGGAACATCCAGTGTGTTTCTGCCTTCACTGCCCAGTACTACCCAATTCTGAGACTAGCCTGGGCTCCTGCTGACATTCTTCATGCTCCCCTGTGATAGGGAGATAGCAGGCACTTTATACAACTTCAATCTCACACAGATAGTCTTCCTGCCATCTGGGTTACATAAGACTGGCATAACTCTGGGCATGTTTCTCTTATCTGCTCCAATGTGCAGGATTTACATTAGGAGATTATTGGGCATAATATGTTGTCTAGCATAATGGGGCTCCAATTCTGATTTGGGACTTTCGAGTGCTGCTGTAAAGTGGATTCGTATTACTGAAGTGCTGTTGTAGCCATAGTCTATTTTAATTTCTGTTTGTTAGTTACTGAAGTATCAAGTGTTGCCATGTGTAACATGAGATTAAGTATTAGAATTAATTTTCTAGTTTAAGCTGTTTTGATTTTCATGTTTTAAAAAATGAATATTTGAGGTTTTTAAAAATATGTATTACATTAAAATTGGTTAGTTTTAATTTAATAATGAAAATGGTATTATACAAGAACAAGAATTTAATTTGTTTAATTTTCAGCTAGAAAACTGGGAAAATATATCAATAATGACCGTCAGTTTTCTTTACATTGCTTTTGTGTTGATTAATATTTAAAAATCTATAAGCATTTACCATATATCCTTTGTTATACAAATTACAAGAAAAAAACTTGTTAAAAGGATATTTTTAAGGTTGCAAAGTCAAGCACTCAGAAGTTGGAAATGCCAGAATTAAGGGTGGCTATACAGTCTTGTCTGTTCAACATGGTAAGGTCTCCAGTTTCCACTCCTCTTCCACCCCCCACATTCCCTGTTTCCATTGCCTCCCAGTTTCTCTTCAGGCTTCTCATCCGGTCTGTCTTTGGTTTACTTGCTTGCTTTTCCCAATCTCTGTACTCAGCCAGTCGCATTTCTCCCCTTACAGCACAGCTCTTTGTCACATCTGTCTTCTCTCCTTGCTGCTTCCTTCTTCCAATCCCCCAAGTACACATGTCCAATCTCCTTGCCCTGCCAGTCTGTCTCCTTATACTGGCTCCTCATCCGATCTCAGCTTTCCTTCTGAGCACTGGTTTTCTGTCTTCCTCTAACTCCATTTTGCTCCCTGGCTACTTGTGTCCTTGTCTAACCAGTCCTCCTCTCTACCTGCAGCTAGCCTCCAGCCCAGTCTCCTCCCTAAGGCTCTTTCTCTCAATCTGTTCCCACAGTTGCCCTCCATAATGTCCTGGACGTGATTCTTGTCCCCTCTGCATTTGAATCAGAGTGTTTCTTCCTCTGTGGTGTGAGTAGGTTCCCTGCTCTCAGTTCCTGATGTTCTGCAGTTGTATCCCAGGAGCTGGAAGCAGCCGTTACAGGGGAAGTCCAGCTTTGGTCTTGGAGCCATAGACTGAAGCATGTTTAATTGCTTCATGGTATTGATGCATATACAATCCAGTCACACACACAAGTGTGAGGGGATGGAGGAACATGCTTAGTGAGAATGAAATCTTTAAAGATGGTAGCTGTTAAGGTCTAGCAAGTCTCTACTGATAATGTGTGAACTGTGATTTTTTTTTTTTCCCCCTGGGCTTATAATTTTGGCATAATTTGGATGGATTTGTATAAGGATGGCAAAAAGCACATCTCAAACACAAAGGCCACTCCCTTGCAAAATTTCAAGTCCCTGCTCCAAAGCCTGAGAGCACCAGAAATTTTTCAATGTAAAAAATATTTTCCCCAGTATTGTATTCAGAAATAGTTCAACTGTTTTGTCTGAATATTTCCAAAAGCCTTCAGCTTGAAGCAGACACTCAGCATAGAAAATTTCAGCTCAGACTCATAAAGCTGGCAGAATTGTAAGCAACTCAAAAAGGGTGTTATAATGGGATGTGTCAGGCAACTTTAATAATAGATACCTGCTCCATCTATAATAAAGGTTCTAGTCATGAAAGTGTTATTCATATAAATAGTTCCATTAACCAAAATGACTAGTTGTATGGTGCTTGATCCCATTCCCATTGAAGCCAATAGTGAAAATTCCATTTACTTCGTTGGTACAGGATCAAGGCCTTGTGGAGCTGTCAGTATATAAGACTTCTACATGTGCTTAACTTTACGCAACATGAGTAGTCCTGCTGACTTATTGAACTACTCACAATGCGTATAGTTAAGTACATGCATAAGTCTTTGCAGGATCAGGGTCTGAGGCTTCAGTCCTGCTTTGGCATTTACAAGCAACTGATAAGTCCACACTAATAAATCCCAACATAGGGTTGGGGCCTAAATGAATAATCATTGCAGGACTGGGCACGATATTCAAAAGGAAAAAAAAAACTTAAAATGTGTTTCAACAGTTATTTCATTGGAAATCTAGTGAAAATTATAGCAATATAATTGACTTAGCCTAAAAATTAAAATTACTTTAATACAGGGGTTGACAAAACTGGCAGGCAGCTAGGCGCACAGCTTCAATGGAGGTCACCTAGTTCCCTGCTGCCGAATCTGCAGACTGCCTAGTAAAGGCACCTACAATTTTATTTTTGGGCACCAGAGGGCACTCCTCTGTTGCATTTCCCCAGCATTGCTAGGCAGCAGGCTACAAATTCTGGTCACCATGGCGACTTAGCACCTGGGATTTGTTGAGGCCAACTTTAATGTCAATATTTAAAAGCATTCATGTATTACGTGATACAATAAATTTAAAACTATTGCTCACAGTGAATTTGTGTGAATTATGGAAACATTTATTTTAATAATTCTTAGACTGAAAACTTAACTTTCTTCTGATACTTGTGGAAATCCATGTATACAAGCAGTAGTAAATAATTCCATTTTTTTCCCAGTTTTTCAGTCATGGATCAAATATATTAAATCAAAGTAGCAACGCACCACAGGCTAGCTTCTTTTCACCTCTTCAAAATGTGATGTTACCACCGAATTCCTTTCAAGGAAAAGTTGCTTTTATTACTGGTGGAGGAACGGGGCTTGGCAAAGGAATGACAACAGCTTTGTCCAGTTTAGGTGCCGAATGTGTTATAGCAAGCAGGTAAATACTAATAATCAACCCTAAAAATATTTTTTAATTTAGTATTGAAAGCTGCATTGATTTGCTTCCCTGTTCCTTCATAAGCAATACATAAAGACACATTTCTTATTGAGAGCTACAATCATGTAATTTAGGTCTGACTTTTACTCTGCAGTACCATTTTAATTATAATCTGATGTACTAATTTTTAAAAAGCTGCTCTGAAATGTGCAGAAACATTACAGAGCATAAATATATTTTAAAATGTTAATATTTATATTAGACCTGTAAAGTCCTATGCTGTTATCTTCGAGATGCTTACAGAACAGTTTCTTTTGAAGTCAGGAAGTTTCTTTTGAAATGGACAACCATGGCTATTGTAATTTTACCATAACGAATGTTATTAAGCTAGCTATTTCCTATAGCCAGGATTTCTTTTAGCCATCAGGATTTTAAGGCAACTCTAACACAATTCGCCTTATTACTAAAGCTGCTCTTTCCAAGAATTCCAGCCTAATAAAAAAGATAATAATCACATCCTTCAAGTTAACTCAAATAACCTGCGAAGCTCTTCTTTCAAATAATAAATTTGGTAGACCTTTCCTTAATACTCCCCCCCCATAAGTTTATAACTAAAAGCAATAAAATACCTATATTCCTTGTGCATTAAATGAAGGTGTTTTTGTTAAATGTGACTTGCTGTGTTTTGCTGTACTTTCAGCTAATAATATGAAGGGAGTATACTTTGTTGGCCAGAACTTGGAATTTCTATAAAACTCCGTTTTACTTGCGAGGTTTTTTCAGAAGTTGATTTCAAATACCAAGGCCCCATTTAAGTTATTTTTATTCCAAGGGTAATTTTTTCACTAAAATTAGCAACCATGTAGATATAAATAGCATTTATAGAAAGATTGTAATGTTTCAAAATATGATGATTTGTGACATAAATGCATTTAGCTGAAACTCCGAATTCATGCCAAAATTTATAATTATTTCTAGGAAGATGGATGTTTTGAAACAAACTGCAGAAGAAATTTCTTCTAAAACAGGAAAAAAGGTAACTGTATAGATAAGTATGTACTTGTATTATTTTTATAAATTAACTGTCATAGAAATGTTATGCATTTTAAGGAACTTTGTAGGCTTTATTCTCATGAGTGCTATTTTTATTAAGTCTAACAGTTGCCTTTTTCTCCTTTATTATGTAGGTTCATACAGTCCAGTGTGATGTGAGAGACTCAGCTTCTGTTAAGAATGCTGTTGCTGAATTAATCAAAGTGGCAGGACATCCTGATGTAAGTGTCCTAATTATGAGGCAAGGACTTCAGTCTTCATTTTTTAAAATACTCTGAATAGTGTGTGTGAACAAAAATGATATATAGCGGAAAAGCAGCTCACTGCAGAGACCCAGCAGGAAAAACCAGCTAGTAATTTAGCAGTACTACAGTACAAAATTAGTGTTTATCCATTTAACTTGGTTTTCTACAGTGGCTATCATCATAGTACCAACTGTTTGTGTAGCTTTTGAACAATTTAGCAGCCAAATCCTGTCATCTTTCTCATTTGTATATTGTAAATCCAATGCTCTTAGAGTGGAATCACGTGTGTGAGAAAATCAAACACATTATAGAGCTACAAGGATGTTTTTATTTATCCCTGTATTTACGATGCCTGTCACATTACTGTCAGAGGGTCTCCCAAATTAAAGCAGTAACAGTAAAACTGTCTTTTTCATCCTTCATTGCCTTTACTTATTTTGGTGTACACACAATATACAAAAGAGGTTTCTATTTGAAAACTATCGTGTTAAGAATCCAGCAACTGAAACAAGTAGCTAAACGCCGTCCAATAAGCTGCACAGGTTGCATTCAGCAACTCACTGTCAGCTGAACAAATTGTCGGCTTCCATAAAGCAGCCCCCTTGCTCCTCTGGAGCCTGAGTAAAAGGTAAGCCTTTCACTGTGTCCAGTAGGTGAACAAATCAGGCTATTTTGGATCAAAGCTAAGAACTGCTTCCATAGGACTCTTTATCCCCAGTCCCACCCTTTTAAGTCCAGGGGGGAATCCAGCTGTAGCATTATAGAAGAGGGAGATGGACGGTTTTTTTCAAGCACACAGTTCCCAAGCTGGTTAGTGTTGTAGAACATCTAGCTTATTCAATTTTGGGGGACATGGGCAAATCTATTAAATACTTAGGTCACTTACATTTATTACTCTTTGCCAGTATAGATACATTGATAGTCCGTATCATCAAGGCACTCCAAGTGTGGACATACCTTAGACTGGTAAAACTGTGCTTTTGCTGGTCTAGCTTGATGCAGTGTGTAGGATCATCAGAGGGCAGAACTTGGAGGAGAGAGATAACAAAAATATAAGAAAGAAAGGAAATAAGTTGAGGAGTGGAAACAGTAAGGAATGGAAAGGTGGGGTCAGCAGAGAAAGTTGGAGTAAAGCAGAGAAGGAAACAACATGGGTTAGAAGTCAGAAACAATAGCAAATTGACACGAGAGGGAGAAATGACAACAACTTATCCTACCAGAAACAACATAAAAAGAATAGACATCCAAACTTTCTTGGAGTTCTGTAGCCTGATTCAGTACTAGATGTTACACACCCCCGTGATAGTGAGTCTGTTTAGAACATTTATCTTTTTATACTCACTTTTTTTCAATAGGGTGTAACAGCCAGAATCACTGAACACTGATATTAGCAACTTAGTGAATATTAGATCTGTGGTGGTTTGATGTATTAGTAAAGATCCTAGAGATTGACCACCTCAGGTTACCTGTCCAGAAGACCTTTATTTCCTAGAAGAGGTACCCTTTATTAAATTTCTAATACACTATGAAATTATCTGAATAAATGCCACCCTCATCCATGCCTTCAATGGATTGACTGATGACACTTTCTGGCTCTCAAAAAGTATATGAATTTAGTGTTTGTGAAAGATCTGCAATCTTCTTGAAAATTAAAGTTTGCATGAGCAACAGAACAGAAGTAAGTGTGACAGATATGAGCAACACTAGTGCAAGCCCACAAAAGACTCCCAGTGTTCCTAACCTGTTTGGAAGTGCTACTTCAAGAGTCGAAAGGTTGATTTAGTTTTCACAGCCATTCCATCTTTATCCTATTTTGTTGAGACTGGCAAAAATTATTTGTAAAGGACTGGTTTCCAGTTATTTTTTGTGATGTGAATAGTAGCATACTAGTAATTGAAGCTGAGTCATTAGGCTATTTCACATAGGCCTCAGACTGTTGGACTATATCAACTTTTGATCATCTCTAATGACCCAAGTCACATTTGAATTAATAATCCAAACATGAGACTCAGTAACTTGTCCTCAATATCTTGAACCATCCAGTCCCCCACTTACCACAATTGTACTCTTGCTATACTCTTGCTTGGTAAATCAAAAGTAGCTTCTGTTACTGCCATCCTGTGTACAGTTGCTCATTCATGTCTTTAATATTTTTACATTGTATGCATTAGCACAGTGGTTCAGTGAGTCTCATTTTAGATAGAATTGGGTGAAGTCCTTCATTATGCTCACTATCTCTATGGAATAACTAAGGCCATTGTGTCCTATCCATATTTATATAATGTAGTGTGACCTCCCTTTGTGATCATTATTTGCTGTTTAATGTTCTAACTTAGTCTGTAAACACCTCCTGGTAAGACATGTTATATTATTTGTAAAATGACAGGAACACCAATGACGCTATATAAGTAATACATGATGATAATATGACTCCACTACCTCAGATTAATAAATCCATAAGAAGTGGACATGTTCACTTTGTTCAAAACTGCTTGTCATCCAGGCTTCTGTAAAGAAATTTATCATTAGCTACATATAGCTATACATATTTCTGGTAGCTACATATGTTTGATCAATATTTTTAGAAAGGCAGAAATGCTGAAGGTCAAAAGATAGCTGTACTATACAAAAATAAATTTTTGCTGTGTGATTTAATGAATTGGCAACTATTGGTGCAATATCTACTGCTTAATATTTCTCACTATATAACAGTTGTGATCCATACCTGATAATCAAATTATATAACTTGTTTCAATTTTTGAGTGCTGTGTATCTCAAGGCTCAAAATAAATACGATATAAAAATATTGTTCAGGAATCGTTTTTCCCCTCAATTCCAGTTAACTTTCCCATGAGGACACTGCCAAGACTGGCTAATGAATAATAACTTGACTTTTTCAGTACTAAAATTATTAGCTTACAACATTTTGCACATTCACTTTATTTCCTCGTGCTGTATTTTTGCAGAAGTTGCAGTTCATGATGGGTTATTTTCTCTGTCTGTTTAAAGAAACTGTACTTTTATAGGAACATTTTTACTTCTATCTCTAGTAATGCCAAAAGGTTTTTTATAACTCCTAAGTGCTATGGTGAACTAATTTCCATATTACTTTTTATACTTGTCTTCTTGTGTTTCAGGTTGTGATAAACAATGCAGCTGGAAACTTTATATCTCCTTCTGAACGTCTTTCTGCTAATGCATGGAAAACAATAGTTGATATTGTTCTTAATGGTACTGCCTTTGTAACTCTGGAAATTGGAAAGGAACTAATTAAAGTACAGAAAGGTAAATTACACTTACATTTTAAACAATGCCTAAGGATTGTGTCATCTCATTACATTTTTTGCCCTTGCTTTAACACTTGTGTGCAATATAGTAGCACATTTTGAAGCCTGAAACATTTTGTTAAATGTCTTTTAATGCTGTACAGGTTTTGTGGGAAGAAACTTTTGTGCAGAGCAGATATGTATACAACACTCGGCACTATTCTGCAGAATCCATTATTTTATTTTAGGAGTTGATTGACTTTGGCTCTGATTGCACAATGAGGCTGCCTGCATGAGTTTGATTGCATGATTTGGGCCTTATCTATGAATTATTAAAAATAAAACTCTTCTTTAAATTACAGTTACTACTATTCTTCTTCTTTGTTCTTTCTTCATTTTCCTTTTATTAAGTAATTAATTATGTTGCATTCATTTAAATGGATTCAGTTGGGTTAAAATTCATGATGGGGGGGGGTTTTTTAAGCATAAAAACAAACGGAGTCCTGTGGCTCTTTTAAAGACTAACAGATTTATTTATCCCATGAACTCTTGTGGGGGAAGTCCCACTTCATCAGACACTTTGAAGATGGGGAAATTTACAGAATGTGAGGAAATAAAATGCAGGGAAGTATATAACATAGGATCACGTCAGGCTGTAACGGCAAATCAAAATAGATGTTAGGATTTAAACACTGGGGAACAGCACATAGAGTAAGATGAGGTAAAATTACCTGTTGTAATGAGAGAAAAATCCATAATCCCTGTTTAACGCCAAGGCAACTGAGTCAAATTTGCATATAAATTCAAGTTCTGCAGTTTCTCTTTGAAGCTGTGATTAGTTATTCATCTGTTTCAGCACAGCTATTAGCATGTCATCAATGGAGTGAGCAGAGAGATTGAAGTGTTTCCCTATTGGTTTTTGAGTGTTGCAATTTCTGATGTCAGATTTGTGTGCATTTATTCTTTTGCGCAGAGACTGTCTTGTTTGTCCAATATATAAGGCAGAGGGGCATTTCCAGCATATGATGGCATAAATCACATTGGTGAATGAGCCCTTGATGGAGTAGGTGGCTTGATTTGGTCCAGTGATGGTGTTTTTAGTGTAGATATGAGGGCAGAGTTGGCAGCGTGGTTTGTTGCAAGGATATGTTCCTGCTTTAATGTTTCTGTTGTTTGATCTGTAGTTGCTGGTGAGTATCCGTTTAAGGTTGGGGGTGCTGTCTGTAAGCAAGGAAAGGTCTGTCTCCCAAGGCTTGAGAGAGTGAGGGATCGTCTGGAAGAAAAGGCTGTAGATCTTTGATGTGGTGAAGAGGTCTGACTTGGGAGTTGTAGGTGATGACCATAGTAGTTGACTTCTGGGTACCCATCTGGTTTTGTCCATCTGTTTCTTCACTTCTGCGGGTGGCTACTGTAGTTTTAAGAATGCTTGATAGAGGTCCTGAAGGTGTCTGTCTCAGTCCGAAGGATTGAAGCAAATGCAGTTATATCTTAGTGCTTGACTGTAGACAATGGATCGTGTGGTGTGTCTTGGGTGAAAGCTCGAGGGATGTAGGTAACTATAGTGATCAGTAGGTTTTTGGTATAGGATGGTCTTTACATGCCCATCACTAATCTGCACTGTAGTGTCCAGAAAGTGGATCTCCTGTGTGGGGTGTTCCAGGCTAAGTTTAATTGTGGAGTGGAAATTGTTGAAATCTCTGTGGAAATCTTCAAGGGCATCCTTACCGTGGGTCCAGATGATGATGTCATCAATATAGTGTAAGTAATGTAGAGGTGCTTTGGGATGAGACGTGAAGAAGCGTTGTTCTAAGTCGGCCATAAGGATGTTGGCATATTGTGGGGCCATCCAGGTACCCGTAGCAGTGCTGCTAACTTGAAGGTATAAATTATCTTCAAATCTGAAATGGTTGTGGGTCAGTACCTGCCCCGCTCCCCTATAGCAGCCTTGCCCAGCAGGGGCCAGGAGCCCTGCGCCACAGCTTCTTTTTCCCTGCTGGTGGTGCTTCCCAGCAGGGAAGTGCAGCAAGCGGGGTCCTGGAGCCGCTGCATGCAGCTCTTGTGGCCCCAGGCCACATTGGAGGGGGCAGAGCCAGCGGGGGAGCCTGAGCAGCGCCACATGCTGCTCAGGCTCAGCCCGCGTGCCACGTTTGGTACGCGTGCTGTGGGTTGCCAACCCCAATCTAACTTGTTTTTACTACTTTTTATTACTTTTTGCATTTCCCTCTACTTGACCAGTGAAACATCCAGAGGGTTATCCGTGTAAGTGTGTATACAGTAAAAAAAACAAGAGTCATGTGGCACCTTAAAGACTAACAAATTTCTTCGGGCATTAGGTTTTGTGAGCTCCAACCTATTTTGTCAATGCGTGAAGTGGAACTATGGTTGAGAGGTGTATATAGACACACGCTAGGGTGAAGGAGGGTAAGTGTTAACAAAGTCAGTTCAGTTAGGGTAGATGAGGCCCATTCACACCAGTTGATTAGACGGTGAGAATGTGTGAACAGGGACAATTACTTTTTGTAATGTGTTAACCATTCCACGTCCCTATTCGGATTTAGTCTGATTGTGTCAAGTTTGCAAATCAGTTCCAGCTCTGCTATTTCACGCTGAAGTCTGCTTTTGAAGTTTTTCTGGTTGCAGTATGGAGAACACTTCAATCTCACTGGACACTCAGTAGCAGACTTGAAAGTTGGTCTCTGGTCAAATGGTATTTACTTGTGCTACACATAATGCATTCTAGAAATGTGCATTCCCACGTAGATCTTAGCGTCTTCCGCAGAATATCTCCAAGAGCCATCCTTTTATTTCCATCCCTACAGACAAATCTCTCTGAGGACCTCATGGTACTGCAGTAGCTTCTTTCCTGGCTTTCCAAAGATATACCTTGCTTTCTGTATTCAATAAACATGTAGCCTTTAGAGTCAGCTTCCTTGCCTCACAATAGGAACTTGTCAGTGTCCTTTTCAATTATATTCCCTGGCTCCCTATCTCATATGCCATTACATTGACGCTTCTTGTTTCCTTCTTCAAAGATCCAGTAATTCTTTTCATCTCTACTTCAGAGCTCAACAAAATTGGCTCCCAGCTAGGCTCCTGCAGTTTTATTTTTGGTCACCAGGGGGTGCTCCTCCACTACATTTCTGTAGCGGAGCTAGGAACCAGGGTACAAACTCTGGTCAACATGACACTTGGGCTTTGCTGAACCCTACTCCACCTATACTTATTTAGTTTTGTGTCATCTCTCTAGCATCCCTTTCTGCTTTACCAGCGTTGACAGTTTTGGCCACCTTTTTGCTTTTTTCAAGGCCTGTTCACGTTAAGGCTCTCCTGAGAGACTCGCCTCCGCCATGCTGCCTGCAGTGAATTTTGTTGTTTCCCTTCCCCTAACTTGTCTACTTGCCATATTTACACTCAGCTCCTTGGGCAGGATCTATTCTTTCTTGAATGTTTGGGCTGCATGTAGTACATTGTGAGTGCTACTTTAATAATAATAATATGCTGGAATACATATCAGCTGCTGTTACAGATGCACTGACAGGTACTTTAGGTCCAAAATATGCTCTACATTAAAACTATTTTTGTAAATTATATACTCTTTATTTAGATTTTAAGCTCTTTGTTACAGGAGCTGTGTCTTACTGTACAATTGTATCTACCTAGCACAGTGGGGCCCCAATCTCTGTTGGGGCATGTAAGTGTTATGGTGATTACCATTATTAATAATTGTAGTCTCAGTCCATTGTCTCAACATTTAAATTACTGTTTTTATTTAAGCTCGAGATTGTGAAAACAATTAGATAATTGCTTATTAATGAACTGATACATTTACACATACATATTGTAAGAGTGAACCAACGTGAATATAAATAAAACATTGAGCTTTAACAATACTGGTATTAGTCTTGCTGCTTCTATGCTGAGAGCACTTTTACTTAACATGCATTTAATAAACCTGTCTCTGGCAATTCTACAAACTATGCATAATTGATACCTACATCTAAATAGATTGCAAAGGTGGGTTTGGTTTGGTTTGGTTTTTTGTCTTTTTCTGTTACAATTCTCCACACAGAGATTTTATTTCTTTAAATAGGGCTAAATGTTGCAGGATATTCTCAGGCATATCTGTTCCAATTTAGCTTATTTTATTGTTTTTATTTTATTTTATTTTAAGTTCTGTGAATCTCACCACAAATGTTTAAATGAATCACTGTCATATTTTCTGTTTTAGCATGAATTACTGTAACCTGCTAAGAAAGAGATCTCTGGGCAGTAGAATAAACTTCAGTTTCAGCCTCAAGTCCCCTACTGCAATTTGTAATCATTGAAAACTATACTGAAGTTCACATTGATGTTTTATGTCCTTCCCTTTCAGCCAGGAAGTGTGGGGAACTGATGGAAGCTGGAGCAAAAATAGCTGTCTGAGACCTGAAAGTATGTCTGCACTGCAATTTCTAGTTACACGCTCTAGCTTCCATCAAGCTAGCATGTGAAAAATAACAGTGCAGTCACAAGAGCAGAAGCAGTGAGTCGAACTAACTGCCAGAATACATACCTAGGAATGAGATTATATTCAGGCAGATAGCCCAAGCAGTAGCCTGTGCCATCGCAATTACACTAGCACAAGCAAAGCTAGTATGCATGCATCTGACCAAGCTGGAAATTACAACTCTAGTTGCAGCACAGAAATACCCTAAAGGCTTGGGCATCAAGAATTATCATGAGTATAGTAATCTGACTCATATGCCTTGTGTACACTAGAAGGGGTTTACTGGTCTAGCGTCAATGTCAGTGGGTGTGAGGGCTTACTTGTACAGTTCGAAACACAGTATTAGAACCTAAAGTACCATCAGGAAAAAGTATATATGTGGAATAACTCATTAGGGATCGGGAGAACTGAAAGTGAAAAGAACAACTGGAGCCAAACTTGTTTTGAGTTCATTTTTTACAGCTGAAAGTTAAATCCCCTAAAATAGAAGTAATGCAAACACCAGTATTGTTGCTGATACTTATTAATTTTAAGATTTTTTTTTAGCTAATTTTTTGTGTTTAGAAATGTTATCTTCTTACATCTTTCAGGGGCATCATTCTTGGCTATTACTGCAACCTATGTAGACAGTGGGTCTGGATTTGTATCACCAAGTGCCTCTGCCAAAGCTGGGGTAGATGCAATGTGCAAGTGAGTACTAGAGCATACCGGTGCTCACTCTTCACATCTCTCATACAGGGCTGCTTGCTTCTCCAGTCACATGCTGTGAGTCTGTCAAAATGGACCTAGTCAGCTGGATCCTGAATGAACTCCTTCCATTTTACATAACAAAGCAGTTGATGCTATCGCAACTTCTCATAGAAAGACTTTTTTAATGTTTTATTACTTTTGACATCTTATCAGGGCAAAAAGATCAGTAAATAGAGGTTTACCCAATTCCATGGAATTTTGCTGCTTAAATTTTTATCAGGACCCTATGCAATAATTCCTTTATTAGCATTACACAGATATTCACATTCATCCCCCAAACAAAAAGACATTTGTTGTTGTTATATTCATAGACTTTTCAGCTACTACTCTTCAGTCGAGACAATCAAAAGGAAATGTTGGAAAATATAAGTAGGTCAGGTGTGATTATTTCTCCAGAAAAACAGAAAGCAAATGAGTGATACTTCTGCTTTGTTCTGTATATACTTTTCTCACACAAATCGAACGTGACTTAAGTGTTCTACTGTATGCTTTATCTGCAATATGCACTTGAAATTGGTGTTACTGTATTTGTCAGTTGGCTAACTCGTATAACAGCATCCACATGTGACACAATTCAAATCCGATAACCAAAAAAAGTAAAATATTTTGAGAAATCTGTGAGTATCTATGCCAGGATTCAAATGTTAATGTTTGTGTGCGACATACATATTTTCGAGTTTTGATTACAAATGATTTCCTACCTAACATTAAACAAACATGCTATTTGAAATATTTATGCTTTCTATTAATGAATTTTTAGGTCTCTGGCAGCAGAATGGGGTAGATATGGCATGAGATTCAATGTGATTGAACCAGGTCCAATAAAAACAAAGGTAATTAAAAAGTGATACTTTAACTTATATTTGCTTCAATTTCGCAGAAAGTGATTTTTATTCTAATTTCAATGGAAAATGTTCCTTAAAGCATTTTTTCTAGTTGTATCAATTTAAATATTCAGAGTTGCACAAAATTATGGGTTTTCAGCTTTTATTTTTATTAAATTTTCACAGTTGCAGGAACTTATGGCAGTCACACAGTAATTTAATAATAGATGTTGAAATTCAAAAAGTTAAAGCTTTATAAATGTAAAAATAATTTGTCAATATCATACGTCAACATATATATATATATATATATAAAGCATTAAATCAAACTCTACGTTTTCAAGCAGTGTTTGTTTCTTTCCTATCAGTAACTTTTGATTATCAGTGGATATATATTTTCATTCGTGTGTGTGTGTGTACAGTAAAATTGATGTCACTCCACTCACCACCGGTCTGGCGCTGCCTCCTGGTCACTCTGAGAAGTCTCTCTCAAGGCTATTGTCCTTTATCTACAGTTTGCATGTCCTAACTCTGACTCTGGTCTGCAGCTACTCTCGTGCCAGGACAGGCAGTGTCCTTTTTGTGACTTAGTCCTGCGGCTAGTCTTTCAGTTTTTCTACTTCTGGGGCAGTCCTAGACACTGTCTTCCCATTCACTGCCCCAGTGCCACTCTGTTAGTGGCTGGTAAGGGAACCCATGCCCACCCTCTACCCTGAGTTCTGAGGAAGCAGTTCTGGGCTTCCTTTCTCTGCCCTCACTGTTCCTTCTCTGAACTGCTTCCTAATCTCTGGTTCCTCCTCTCATTGACTGTGCTAAGCACAATTCTCAACCTTGGCTTCCCCTCAAGTGAGCTTAGATGCTCTTTTGGGCAATTTGGGCTTTGCTTCTCAAGAAGTAGTAAGTGGGGGTGAGGGAATAAATCCACCCATCTTTGTCACTGCGGCCTTGTACACACTACAGCCTTATCTGCTGAGCCCCAGGGGGATTCCCTGAAGCTGCCCGGGGCGGTGGGCAGCTGCTGCCCCTAAACCAGGAGTCTAGCAAACAGCTGCCTGGGTTGCTAGCTTCGGGGTGGCAACCACTGCTGCCACAGTAGCCGTGAAGCCGGGTGGCTTCAGGGAATCCCCTTGGCAGCGGGGCTCTAGCCACCTGACAGCTAGAGAGCCCTGCTGCCATGGGGAGTCCCTCAAGCCGCCCGGAAACTAAGCAGTTTGAGGGAATCCCTGCAGCGGAGCTCCAGCTGCCAGGGCTCCTGGTGGCTAGAGCCCCGCTGTTGCTGTGGCTCTCTTGCTGCTGAGAGATCTTGGCAGCTAGAGAGCCCCACTGCCAGCCTAAAGGCTGGCTGGGCAGTGCATGGTGTAATAGGTGCCCTCCATGCACTGCTCCTAACGAAAATGCAAAGGAGCGTGTGAACACTCCTTTGCGTTAGAAGGATTTCTCTGTGGACGGGGGAAAGTGTTACTGTTATAACACTTTGCTTGTCCCGCAACAATTTATTGCGGGAGAAGTCTGCTGTGTGTACATAGCCTGAGAGTAGATTGTGTAGCCTTTCATAATAAACCATGAATAATTAAATACTTTATATTAACTATCATCATTGTGTCTAAGTGCATGGAAATGAACGGGGCAGTTCACGCTTCAGAGCTCTTGTTCAGTTCAAAAGGGGTAGCCTTGTCACTAGTTTATCAAAATAAACAAGGAAACTTGTGGCACTTTTAAAAAGACTAAATAGAGAATAAATTCCTTAGTCTTTAATAGTGCCACAATACTCCTTGTTTGTTGAGCTATTATTCAGGCTCTCTGCTAACTAAAGTAAACATTGTTGCGTCATCTGCTCTAGTGAGTTATGTTTTCAAGGTTCTATGCAATCATAATAGCTGGAGACTTACATTTTTTAGAGAAAATTTAGACTCTCTGCAGAACAATTGAGAGGCCTTACCATATTCTCCCCTGACCTGCTCCAGGGAAAGGTCTCACACTTTGTTTTAAGTAACTCTAGGAGAAAAAGAAAAGTACTATCTCCTTGCAAAGTTATTAGAGATACAAACTGATATTTTTAAAAATAAGACCATTAAGCCGTTCTGTTGCTATATATTACTATTTTACTGGTGCAATGTGGTAAATAGCACTGTGCTTGCATTGACATAACATATGTTTTCTTAGGTTTCTGATTTCGCTCAGTAAAGTTTATTTATAGGAAAGTCCATTTGAGTGGGCTTTTTCTCCCTAGGCTTTTCTATGTATTGCACTGTCCGGATATTCAAATGCACTTTAAAGCCAAAAGCTATCTAGAGTCATTCTGTTCATTGTTCCTTTTCAACAGAATTAAAGGATACTTGCTTTTCAATTTGGTTATTCTCTGCTACGTACGAGTTTGGTTTCTTTTAAAGTTTTCTCTACATCCCTATATTAGCTCTGAGGCATTCTCATTTTTCTCAGACATTTATCCTGCATATTTCCAGAAAAAGTATACAAAACTCTTTTTAGAGCCTCTCAACTGTTCTATAAATAGGTAGAAAGGTCACTGTTGAGCATCACAAATTGCTGTGTTAAATTCTGGATTTACAACAGAGTACCAGAGAACAGAATTGGATCTTTGTCTCCTGTTCTCTCCTATCCCATCCCATTAATAAGCATACAATTGTTACAGTGTTTCTATCCATTGTTGGCTTGCGTATTAAATCTGATATCAGGAATCAAACCTTAGTCTGAATTTTTTTTGCTAGTTACTCACAATATTTTGCTGAAATTTTTCTCTTTCTGTAGGGTGCTTTTAGCCGTCTTGATCCAACAGGTTCATTTGAGGAAGAAATGATTGAGAGGATTCCGTGTGGGCGGCTAGGAACTGTAGAAGAAATTGCAAATCTTGCCACATACCTCTGTAGTGACTATGCAAGTTGGCTTACTGGAGCAGTAAGTTTTCGTTATTCTAGTTCAGGTTGTCAGCAATATTAATTTCATAGATTATATTCTTAATTGTATTTGGAATTTTTTAAAAAACATTAGGTGCTGTAGAGTGTTTGAGAATATAAACAAAAGAAATAGCTAATTTGAAAACCTTTATCTTCAGTTTAACCTAGTCAGGTGACTATACTTGACTAGCTAATAGTTTTGAAGCATAGGGTATCTTACAGTAAGGTTTGCATTAATTTGAGTGTATTTTTTAGTTCAAATTTATACAAGTTGAGGTCATTGTTACCTAACCCAGAGATATGAGAATGCCACTGATACAGGAGTTTAATAAAAAGCACCCATATTAAGTGCATTGCTTCCTTTCCCCTAGAGTATTAGAATGGACGGTGGAGAATACGTTTTTATGGCTGGAGAATTCAATGGCCTGAAAAAGGTAATAAGTTGCATGCTTATTATTTACATACAAACTAATACTTAAAAATTGTATGCAACATAAGTGAAAGGCTATTTCTTCTTACATTATATAGGTTACCAGTGAGCAGTGGGATGTGATGGAAGCAATAATCAGGAGAACAAAAGGCTCTTAAAATACTTTTGCCTTATCATCTTCCTTACAGAAAATATCACTGGAAATGTACCATTATCTATAAATCATGCACATATCAAGACATAATCTTGTTAAACACTTAGTCTGAGAATTCTAATAAAACATTTTGAAATTGATACGTTTTGAATGTCATTTGTACTTATCCCTTAATTTGACTGATTTTTTTTTTTCCAAAGACAAAAGAAGTCTTAATTATGTGCATAAAATATACTATAGCTTCAAGTAAAGTGTCTTAAATGTCTATGCCATGTTGTAGAATTAATTCTCCTCTGCTTGTTTTAATGTGGGCTGGTCTATATGGTGTGACAGTGTGCCCCAGCGGGGGTGTAAATTCTGGTGCGTATCGGAGTGTCATGCATTAACTGGCTCATATGAACCCTGCTGGCACACACTAAAAATCCCCTAGTCTCCATTAACATATTCCCATTTCAGGACCAGATCAACGCAGGGGCTATGGGGGCTGTGGCCCCGGCTTAACGGGGGGCTCTGGACTGCAGCCCTTAAAACCCCTGTTGACCTGACCCTGTGGGACTGGGGTGCTGGCGCTGAGGGGAGTGGACTCTGGGGCCAGTAGCCATGGCAATCTGTGGCACACTTGCTCCTGGGGACAGGGCGGGTTGATCCATGTCATCTGCGCCCTGAGGGTGTGGCTAGCACCATTGCTGGCCCTGGAGTGCAGTGGCCACACACCAGGGGGCCCTACCCTTGGGGGCAGACCAGCTGGTCTGGGATGGGAGTGCTATGGCTTCTGGCTGCAGGAGCATGGATTGCCCTGCCCCCAGGCCACAGGGGGACAACAGAGAGACCAGTAGGGCTCCAGGGAGGGGCAGGCACAAAAGTGGACAGCCTGGGGCCCCAGCGCCCCTTAATCTGGCCCTATCTGGATGACAAACCAGATACAACATGCCTTGTTACTTCATTCCAGTCTCTGTAGCTGGCATTCATCGCAGACAGTTTAATCTTTTTTTATCTCCAAATGCAGCAAAAATTCTTACATAATAATAATTAATAATTAGTCATTTAAAAATAAATATTTAATGCTTAGTATTAATGGACGAGCTTCCAAAGGTGATGTTTTTGTGCGCTTCCAAAAGTCCAGATGCTTTCCTGTGCCTCAGTCATTATGGAAATCCACTAGAGATTACTTGAGGGTAGTCCTTATGTTTGTATTAAAATATGTGGTTTCACAAAGTTGTTGGTTTTTTGTTTTTTTTTTAAATCCAATGGAATATAACAGTTTTATAAGCAGAAGGTTGATCTTGTGATTAAGGCACTAGACTGGGACTCAGGAGTACTGAGTTCAACCTACAGCTTTGCTACAATTTTTTGTGTGACCATTGTCAATTCACTTAATCCTTTTCCCCCCTTCAGTTCTCTATCTGTAAAATGAGGCTAGTAATACCTCTTTTTTCATGCCTTCTGTGTTATTTAGATCTTAAAATCATCAGGGCATGGGCTGCCTGTTTTCTACGTGTTTGTATAATTGGTCACTAATCCTTGTCGGGGTCTCCAGGTGCTATCGTAATACAAATAAATAATACTACTTTAAAAAAATATTACCTTTTTAGTCTAATTCCAGTCTTAAAATAGCTCCAGTGGCATGAATGCTAGAAATCCATTATCTGAATTTTATACAACATGAACATTTCTTTTCAGCTTACATCTTAAATGTGAAGAGGCAGGATAATATATATATATATATATATATATATATATTTATATGTGTATATGCAGTATTATATTTAAGTGATCTCTTTGTAATTTGAATCTGAAAAGTAGCACTTCTTAGCTAAAGTGTGTGACGAATATATGCATGGACTTATTTTAGGAATTATGAATCCTTTTATGATTTAAAGTGAATGCTACTATTGGGCCAAAAGGGAGAGAAAAAAGATAAAAAGGTTTTTTTCTTTCTCCCTATTCATCTATGACTTTCAGACCAATACTGGCATTCAATGCTGGAACTAGAGGAAATCCCTTAAGATTGAGGGTTCATCTTGAATCACCTGGAATCAGCTTGGACACGATTTCACCATTTAAAAAGCTACCTGTATATGTCTTTGAAGGTTTTTTGTTTTTTAACCTGATAAAATCAGAACTTTTTAAGAGGGAACTTTTATAACTTGGCTTATAAATTTGAACATTTGTCGTGTGTAAAAATGGGCATTATTTCCAAAGTAACTTCTTGCACCTGTTTATGATCCATAAGTAACCCTGTTCTTAATCACAAAATGACTATAAAGCAGAATGTTTTTTTTAAAAAGTTCCAGTCTTGCAGTCTGTTGTGGCAGAAACAAAAGACACATTTTAAACTTTAATGAGATGCCTGTAAAATTAAAAATAGAGCATGTTATACATGCTATCTTGGCCTTCACCCAGTTTGCTACTTCATATAAAATGAAGTGTCTGTGATGCTAGCAGACCAGATCACGCCCAAGTGTACTTAGGTCAATTCACTTGTGTATTAGATCAAAGCAATTGTTAAATAGATAAGAGTTTTGGGAGTTTAAACTTAATAAAACTAATGTGATGTTATGTGCATTGTTTTTACTAATCTGTGTCCTGTCATAATGTAATACCAAATGTTTACGTTGTAAATACCCCTTTAAATAATTCCAAAGACATCGAAGAAGCCTTGCTGAATGCTAATGAATGACTGTCAGAATGACCATTGTATGGAAGACTGGGAATCAAAGAGTCAAAGTGCATTCCTCACTCACTATCATCCAAGGAAAAGCCCATGAGGGTAGAGAGACTATCTGTGAAAAGAAGATATAAGAATAGATTCAAAGAAAGAGCCTTCAAGACATCTCTGAAGTGTTTGGACTCTTTCAGGGAAATATGCCAGATGCAAAGCGGAGATCCACAGAGACAACCTGGGTACCCTAAAAGACTTGGAACTGGCAGCATCACTAGCACCGTTTGTAATTACAAACTCTGATTCATCTGTACGGATGAATGTACAGTCAAACTTTGACCATCTCAATTTTATATTTTACTTCATTTCTGCTCTGCTTCTCCTTGACTATCAGTTGTTACACTAGTATGTTACTGAAGCGTCGACACACACTTGTTTCTCAAATCTGTTGAGAGTTGTTTCCTAATGCCAAGGGATATATCTGGAAGTTTGGTCTCCTAGACTCAAACAATTAAATCTTTAACAAGTCGGTCTTTTTCTGGAAGGTTTTTGAGTAGGAGAGGTCAGTGGTATGTGGGAGAGAAGCAAGTAAGCAGGGCTAATTTGCAGTACTGCCAGTTCTATAACCACAGGGGGTATCAAGGGATGTGGTATAGTGAGGGCACCACGGCTTGTGTGATTTCTACTGCCAGCACTCCAGTGCCATATGGTGTGGAACACAAACCTTTTATTCCTCAGTATTCTTTGGAAATTATAACTAGTACTTATGCCTATGGAAGCAGGGTGCGTTCTCTTTTATTAAGAGATTGGGAGCATCACAGGCCTTGCCCCCCACTTTCTTCCTATTTAATAGGAAAACTCTACTACGTTTTTAACTCTCCACAAATGTACACATCAGTTCTGGATACAGTACCTATTAACTACTTCCTCTGGGACTGAGGAAACCCTACCACCGTATCGAGTATGGCATAGAAATTTTGATCAGTCATATGCTGGTTCTTGGGCATTTTAATTAGGGACCCAATTAAATGATGATGATAGGGGCCCCAGATTTCTGTGAACCAGTCCTGCAGACAAAGGAGGTTCCTGGATGAGTCAGGTGGCTGATAGGCATGAAGAAAAGGCATTCCTGTGTAATGGATGCACAGCATGAGGATGAAACTGGAGCAACAGCTAGAGAGGCAAGCCGGGGAGGGGAGAGAAGGAAGTAAAAAAGGAAGGTAATGGGAGTTGGGAGTTCCTGGAGAAGATGAAAGGAGATAATGGGAACTGCATAGACAGGTTGCCTGAATGTGAAAGTACAGCTTATTGAAGTGAAAACACATTTCTAGGAGACAGTAACTCAGATCAGTGAAATACATGATCAACCCTATGAACTCAACCTGGAGAAACAATACTTATCATCCATCTTCAAGCCAGAATTAAATCTGATTTCTTCAGTTGTCTTGAAGATCTTCCTTTCTGATTTAGTAGGTGCTTTACTATCTTGAAACTCTTATAGTTCAGTGCATTAAGGATGCTCTGTAAAAGGTAATTATATTGTATTGCATTATTCAGAGACTATAAGATAAGATAGCTATACAGTATATTAAACCCATTTGAGGTATCTTAAGTAACAGGGAGTGCAGAATAATTTTGCAGTTGCTGTTGGATGACTGAAAAGAGATGACCTGTAGTGTTCCTCGTTGTGGTATTAAAGTTGCTATCCATCTTTTGTTGCATATAAGAATTCTTTTCTTTAGAACAACACAAGTTCTCTTAAGACCATTAACATTGTTGCACCAGTCTGAGAATCTGCTTCTCATTTGTATATTTCTATTTTGGGGATTTCTCTATTTTAGATTCTAAAACCATTAGACAAAGACAGTGACAGCACTTCAGTAAATACAGAAGTTGAAGTGGAAGGTAATTTGTAAACTGACTTTTTAACCCTAAATTGCATTTCATGTTGCTGTTACTAGTGTTTATGCATATAGATGGTTTCTAATTCTGAAATCAGTTTTTCCTATAGAATTGCTTCATATAGCTGTTTTGCTGAACAGGGTACTATAACTTGTATCCTTGCTTTTACATTGTTAATGTTTTACTTAAGACAGTTTAACTTGCAGACATAATCCAGTAAAATAAAATGATTCTTGATGTTTTAATACATTGGCCTCATTTTCAAGGTTCAGAGCAATTCCTGTTGATTTCAGTGGGATGTGAGGGAGATCAGCACTTCTGAAAATCAGGTCATTTATATTTAGGTGTATAACTATGAATTCTTATTTGTATGCTGGTCCCTGTGTGGTTTCCAAATGTAAGCAAGCATGTGTGCCATGTGCCAGAGCTAAACTGTTCATAGCAGTGTTCATCAGTCCACGTGCACATCGAGCGTCAACCACGTGATGCATCTGAGCTCTTCAGAGACTGTGGGTTGATGCCTCTCCTGTTCTCTCTTACTGTCACGTGGCCAGAGTGGGAACCCTCTTCCTATCTCCATATTAGTAGCCTGCTTAGCATTATTGTATATAGTTTTTTGAACAGTTAAGCATAGTTTTAGTTGTTAGCATTTAAGAATTTAGTAGCAGGCGTCCATTTATTCTGTGCAGGGCATCTCACCTGCTCGGAGGGACTATGCCCCAGCAAGCTGACTTTAAAAGCTGTGTATCTTTTCCACACTTCTTCACTGTGAGTGATGAACACTAGTGTTGTCTTTATTGCTTGGGTAAAACCCACACCTTCACTCACTGCTCCATCTGTTGCTCCTTCCCATCATGGACTCATGAGGCTCAGGAATTCTGACTCCACTAACATTTCATGGAGGAAACAATGTGCCCACGTGTATACTCTGATGACATACTGGTGGATCCACTAGAACATCTGGTGCCTGAGAAGAATGTTATTTCAGTGTGTATCACTAAGTAAATGCTTATGATGTTAGATGTAATGATTTCTCCTAACAACACAAGAGATGCAGTGCAGAAAAGTTAGTTTTGCCTAATGAAATCAGCACTTAGTTCTACTTCAAGTACAGTTTTTGTTCATTAAATTAGATCTTGAAAATACATGTTTTGTTATATGAAGCACATCTTTAAGAAAGCAGGATTCACAAACTACTAATCTATAGCCATATCTGCAGTAGTGGGTGTTCAGTGGCATAACTGTACTGATGCAGTTGCATTGCTGTAAGATCTCTATAGCCAATCTGTGCCAACAAGAAAGAGATCCCCTGTCAACCTAATTAAGCTATCCCTAACCAGGAGCGGAAGCTATGTCAGTGGGAGAGGCTCTTCCACCAACATTGTGCTGTCCACACCAGCATTTATCTCAGGGTAACTTGTGTTGCCCACAGGGATGGGTTTTTTTCACACCCCAAATGATGTAAGTTATGCCATGAGTGATAGAGTAGACATAGCTTGTAAATGATATTTGCACAATGTGAGAGATGCTATCATACAGTCTTAAAAAAATTTCTATTTTTGTGTAATCTTTTTAAAGCTGCAGATGACATTTGCAAATACAGGATTAGACCAAGAGCCAGGGCCAGATTTAGGGGTAGGTGTCCACCTGGGGTAATGGACTTGGGGTGCTGTTTTTGTTAGCAACTAATGGGAAAATAGAATGTTTGAAGTAAAATGTTTCAGGTATTCAGTATGTCGATACATTTTTCACTAACCTTCTAGAATATTCTGCCTTTGTAGAAGCTCATGGAATCTTCCAGGCTTTCCGAGAGCGACATTTTCCTCAAACCATCAAGACTGTTGTCAGCCTTGCCCTCGTGGGTATAGAAGCGGGGCGTCATCAGTCAGTTAGTGAGATTATAAAATTGAATTGAAGTGAAATGAGATTCCAGCTGTGATATTGTGAGTTTTGTTTTATTGTGTAAGTGTGAAAGTGTTTTTTGAGTTTTAAGACTTGTAGAGCTTAAGTAGCAACTAACAAAGGCCTTGTTAATGAGATGCCAGAGCTAGCTATCAAACCCATATCTGTGCAACAATATAAAATGGGGGTGGGACATCAGACTTCTTGCTTGAGGCACCATTTGATCAAGGGCCAGCCTTGCCATCAGTCTTGGGTTCTGTATGAAATGTTCAAAATAGAACGTATCTGCAGTGCTGTTGTAGCAGTGTAAATCCTAGGAAATGTAGAGAGACAACGTGAGTGAGGTAATATCTTTTATTGGACCAACTTCCTCAAGGGAAAGACAGGCTTTTGAGCTTACACAGCACTCTTCTTCAGGCCTGGGAAATTCACTCAGCATCACAGCTAGAAACACAGTGGAACAGATTGTTTAGCATAAGTAAACACGCATGTCAAGGTGAAGTGGCCCAATAACACCACCTTCAAAAGATGAGTCGGAGAGCATAAATTCATAATTTTGTTAGCAAAACAAACAAGGAGTCCTGTGGCACTTTTAAAGACAAATGTATTTATTGCATGAGCTTTCATGGACTAAATATCATGGACTGAATAAATACAGATGTGAGATTTATGACTTGCTACAACCCATTGTCAACCCCCATACTCCCCTGCCCTCTTTCCTTCCCTATGACTGCAGGGGTATTAATGGGTTACTTCACCTTGAATGGTCCCTTGAAATATGTGCTAACTACTTGCACTAAACAATCTGTTCCACGTGAAGAAGAGCTTTGTATAAGCCTCAAAGTTCTCTCACCCACAGAAGTTGATCCAATACAAGATAACATCTTGTCCACCTTATCTCTCAAAATAGAACAGGTAGGGCCTATGTGTAGCAGGAAATGAATACACAAACCTCTCAGCCTGGTCTACATTAGAGTTTTGTTGACCAGAGTCAGATTTTTCAGCAAAATGGTGGTTGCACACACTGAAATCACTCTGCTGACAAATCACCCTCTGTTGTACACACTGAAATCACCCTCTTTCTTCAACAAAATAAAACTACCTCACCAAGAAGTGTAGAGCTTTTCGTGGCAAAGTATTAGTGGGAAATCAGTGTAGACACTACTCTTAGTTATATCATGGTAAATGGCCCCCAGATGTGTCCCACTATGCCCAGCATGACTGTTCCAGTTAGAAATTTGAACTCTGCTGCCCTACAGCCATCAATACCCCCAGGAAGTTTTACATAGCTAAGCAAGCCAGCTCTGGGCAGGCAGTGTGAGCTGCTGTTTGGGGAGAGGGGAACAGACTCCTGAGGAGCTGTGCAGAGCTGAAGGGACTTAGGTCAGGCTGTGTCCCTCCCTGACTGGTGTACCAATCTCTGCTGAGCTGGGATGGAGGGATGGGGACCACCTGCTGTCTATGCACCTGCATTGGAAGCTTCCAGCTGCTGCTGTCTGAACTTAATGAGGTAGTGTGTGGAAATGCTCACTGTCCCTTAACGCTCACTGTTTGTCTTTCTCTCAATCTCATACACGCTTCCTGTTGCACACTTTTCCCCTTCCCCCTACATACTTCTGTGGGCTTGTATTTCAGTACTGTTAGTTTGGTTGACAGGGCAGTTGAAAAGCGCCCTGTCAAACTAGCAGATAACCATGGAATGATGGGTTTCATCATGTGATGCTGTGCCTGCCTTGTGAGGCATTACAAATCCTTCCCAAAGCACCCTGTATGCAGTTACATAGTGGGATACTTAGCTACCAACCATGCACTGTCTCCTGTGTCAACGAAAGAGCTGGTAGTGTGAATGCTCTTCCCTGACACAAGGAGTGTAGTGAGGACATGCAACAGCTGTTTGATTACAGTGGTGCCTATACACCGGCATAGCTTGTATCAACAAATTTTCTAGTGTAGATAAGGCCTAAGGTGCCAGTGAAAAACTTGGTTTCTCTTTCTCTGCCTTGGGGTCGCCGTCACAGATGTCAATTGTTCATTGGCATTGTTAAAATTTTCTGCTTAGGAGATGTCTGAGGGATGGAATAACAGGTTGTGTTGTAGGCCAAGATTTAGAAGTGTTTTTGACACGGTCTAGCTTTAAATAGTTGAAAAATTTCTGAAGTCAAACATTTATTTATAAGGTACCCAACTGAAGTTTTGGACTTAAAGATAATGAAGACATTTTTCCCAAAAGTTCAGTATAGCTTTGCTGTTTAACATAGAAAATGGTCTCAGCAGATTTATAGCACATATTGTGATGAGGTCTCAGTTGAACAGAGTATTTTGTAAAATATATTGAGTGTATTTAAACTCCAAAATATTGTAGCTATTCATCTTACATAGCATATTTGCTTATTATTTCGGTGTAGCTTTACATTTAGTAGATTTTTTGGTTGACAGTTGATGAATAAATTTTAATTAAAATATTTTATTTCCTGACTCAGTACTTCTATGTAGGTTTCTTTATAGAGTCTGAATACAGTATATAGGAGCCCCTGTGGTGGTTAATAATTTTAGTTGTCTGTTATTTTTGCAGTATTACTCTTTCTACTGCCACCAGATATCTCCCACAAGGAGTGAATTTAAGACCTGTCCATCACCAACTCCTATTATATTCAACACCTCTTGAGATCAGGCCCTAGACTTTGAGGAACAATTCCAGGGAAGTGTAGATGGTTTACAAAACAGTAGGTTTTACAGTGATCCCAATTTACTGTATTTGTTACATTTGACATTGTATTAATGTAAGACATAGCAGGGTTAGCATGACTTTTTAGATGCTATACTTCAGTGGAAATATACAGGCTTGTTATGCGTGATTGTAAGAAACACTTCACGTGTTTGACTCAAATTTTCTTTATATATTCAGTACAGTACCATAAGGTTGTTAATAGGAATAGCAGAAGTGTGACTTGGGACAAATCTTTCACAGGCAACATTTCTTTTGTTCTGGAAGCCAGATTCAAATTTAGTTGATGATTTTGTTAATACAATTTAATCACCTCACCTTCTGTCTAATTGTTGTACCAAACAGTCACTTTACATCACATAGATATTATTACAGTACAAGATTTTTTCACTTTTACTTTTAACTGTTAAGGCAAATTCCATTGCTTCATGTGCACATTATGAACAAAATCTGTCTGCAACTCACCTTAATCATATATATTCAATATTAAGCCTCTAAGTAGATCATTTATTTACTGTTCCTTTGCTTAAAATACACAATTACATTTTTTATTGCATAGAAGGAAGAGGTAAACCAGAAGCTGAGGAATTAGATCACACCGTTTAGAGTGAAGTTGTCATTGACCTGTCCTGATCTGACCGTAAACTTCTTAATGTGTTGTTTTTAACCCATCAAGAATTACTCTTACTTCCCTCTTCTCCTGTCTTCTAATTATATCTGTCTTAAGAGTGAAGGTTACGGAGTACATTTGCTGCTTGAGACCACTTGTAACTAACTAAACTGATTTGCTCCTGTTTGTTAAATAAGTTACTGTGAAGGCATATTAGGCATCATATGCAGCTAATAAACTAATGTATTGAGCTGGGCTTGCTTCTGAAACAGCACATTTTAAATAGAGGAATCTTAGGTTGATTTGACATTAAGACATAGACCTAATTCTCACACCACTATAAATTGGGAGCAACTCCACTGAAGTCTGTGGAGTTATGCTGGCATAAAACTGGTGTGAGTAAAAGGAGACCCAGGTCTACAGAGCACAATCAAAAAAAGACAGGAGTGATTACATAGTATGTTTCCTGCTTTAAAAACAATTCCCCTCTGGAGTAATCTAATTTAAAGTCCAGTATATAAACTACTAGACTTGGTGCTGAATTAGTACTTTTACAAATGGATTACTTATTTTTTAGTTTTAAATTAAATTCCAACAATTTTCTGCAATAGCAATTTAGGTAGGATGCAGGAGGCACACTTTTAACACAAATTATTTCCTCGTTTCCAATTGCTAAGAAAATCCCGGAAGTAGACAAACTAGACACAAGTAGTCTTAGTATAGTAAATTTAATTGTAGATTACACAGAATATGATGTAAAAACAGCAGTTTACTAGAATAATTTTAACCTGCAAAATGTGCAAATAGTTTAGAAAATGGATTGTCATATTCTCTGACACAGCAATTTTCACAAGTTAAACTTATTGTATTATGCTAATGTGTGTATTAACTAACCTACCTGTCTTCAGTTTAGCCAGATTTCCAAAATAAATTAAAGGATGTCAAGAAGTTCTTTCACTTGTATTTCTTAGATGCTTATGACTTTGTTTTAATTCATTAAAGAACTAAATGGAAAATAACATTTTTGTAAAGAACAGTACTGGTGGCTGTTCCAGATATCTGCTGTTTATAGATATTCATATTTTTATGCCACGAGTTCATAATCTCTCCTCCTTAATTGCAGGGAGTGTAGATTTTTCAAGCATGTTGTCTGACTACTGAAAATATTTCTCAACAGCTTGGTAAATCTCTTTCAGTTCAAACGTCCCTGGTCATCTTTCCCACACTGAAAACAACATTTTGCATTTAATAACCCGTATTTAATCGTATCATGAAAGAGCTATCTTGGCTTTTACTTTGTATGTCATTGAAAAGAAATGTAGCAAGTGTCAAAGGATATGATGAACAAAACAGTCCCAGCAGAATTTTAAAATTTTCTCCAGCCATGTTTATGAAAGCAAAAAAAGTCTCTTAGTTTCTTATTGAATATGCAGACTGGCTCAAACAGACATTCTCTTTATCGGTCATATAGTTACAAAAACTGTACATTACAAACAGTATAGAAACAAACTGAAAAGAATGTGCCACACATCCTGGCTAATTATCTATATGCGGTTTCAATTTACAGATATAAAAGAAAGTACAGCCTACTCCCTTATAGTGCACAGTTATTGTGTTTGATACAGTATATCACCAGTTAAGTTGAAGTGATAGAGGTCTCTAATTTTGCTCAGCACAGAGAATAAGAGCAAGTTCTGTTCGGTAAAGCTTTCCTCCATCAGACAAGGCCATGATGTTTTTCTTGTATGTTGCAAGGTTGTTAATGTCTAATTCCTATTTGAAGAACAGATAATGCTTTATAATCCAATTTAGTTACCAACTACATTTGCCAGTGATAGACAATGGATAAGGACTATCCGTCTGGTGCCGGCCCACCCAACAGTACCATATACAAATTGTTTAAATCCTAGCATGTAATTCACATCTGTGCAAACAAGACTGTTCTTACTCATTGTTTCTGAACTCTGTAGCATAGCTGCTGTATCATCACAGCTCACTTAGGTAAGGATTTACATTGTAATTACTTCTGCCAAGATTTCTAAACGTCTTGCACTTCAGGAATTGTGATATAGCAGTTCAGTTGTAAGTGAGTGGATGTAAAAATCTCCTTAAAATCCCACTTTAAAGTAATCATTAAGAAAAGCTCTAGAATTACCTTTTTGTTCTTTTCACACAGATCTTTCAGTAATGCATCTAGCTCATTTTCATCTATGTATCCATTGCCATCCTGAAAAATATTAAAATAAGCTTATTTTTCATGTTGGCTATTAGCATTGCATATAATGTATTCCCCCTAATTCAGAACATTTAAGATATATCAGAGTACTCAGTCAGTATGTACAAGAGGAGTTTTATAATATTTTTTAAATCACTTACTTGATCATACAGCTCAAAAGCTTTATTGAATTCTTTTCCACACATTTTGACACTCTAAAATAAAAAAGAAAGCCAAGAGCTAGAAAAATAGTTTATAGTGCTACATGTTCAAATTTCAGAATATAATGCTGCATACCTTAAATTGAAGAAGAAAATTTTCCTGTACTGGGAGTAAACTTAGGGGAGAAAAAAATGAGAGTTCAAACAATTTTTTTTCCCATAATGAAAAATGGCATGCCATATTTATGTGATACAAGTATAAAAACATACCTGGCCATTTCAGTAAGTTCCAGCTTTCCATCATTGTTTGAATCAAACATCTTCAGCTGAAATAAATTTAGATATGTAATATTAAAGTACCGGTCAGCACAGTAAAGAAAAAGTATTTCTTGGGAAATCTAAAACCAATAGGAATGTGCTAATTAAATAAATAAAATGTAGGAGTCTAATTAAAACTCATATCCGTTGTGTGATACATTTACTGTAAGCAATCTTACAAACTGTTGAAAACATAAAACTTGTGATTCTACTATAAAATCCTGATATGGAACTGTATGGAAAACTGACAGTTGTGTTGAAATGTTCTCTAAATCCAACTCCATTCAATAGCGAACTTCCCAAATCAGACTCGTGCATGAAAACAAACTTTCCATCTTGCGAAAGCTGAGTAAGGGCCAATGTCTTTAAGTCATGGCAAATCATTCAGGTTATAAATGTCACCCCCACCATTGTCTACAGCCAAAGGACTTTTAGGAAAAGGGTTTCTCACATTTTTTATCTTTGAAAACCTCAAATAAAGGAAAAAAAATTGTTTCCACTTGGGTATTTGGTTCTAGGGGACCTTACTTCATTAATGTAAGAGAGTTATTGAAACTGTTGCTCCAATACCAAAAGACACGCATAGTCATTCAATCTGTCTCTAATGACCACTACACACAAAAATCACTGTAACTGAATTAACTGATTACATTTCATGCTGCTAAATTCTGATTGTTTTATGTGTGGATAAACTGTCAATGGATTTTGAGGACCCACAAAGGATCTCATTTGTAACTCATTGGATTTGAATATGGATAGTCGTTTGTGTAATTGAGGTCAGAATTTGGCTCCTCACAAATGGCACAAACAATAATCATGATATCCTCTATTAAACCTGATTTTAAGCTCAGATCAAGTATCAGTGCCATGTGGGTTGTATACTGAATAAAGATGTAAACTAAAGTAAAAAATTACAGGCTTGTTTTTAAGCTATGGAATAGTGTATGTGGTCTTGAGTCATGATTTAACACTTAAAACATATAACATTTCATTAAAATCTAAAAGTATAGTAGCTAAAATTAAATCTAAAAATGTAGATTGGGGTGTTCACTTCCATTCCTTCTAGATGTACAATTCTCATGTAAAAGACAACATTTATAATTCTTATTCAATTGGTTGCCAAGTCTACACATAAACATGCACGTGTTAATGAGATCAAAATCTGCCTCGTGCCAAGTTCTTCAAAAAAAAATTGTGAGTTTGTGATGTAATACAAATAGATTAAGTAGCTAATAAATATAATCTTTCTTACAGGATAAATCAGGGACTGATTAAATGTCTTATGCTTGGTTTTAGTCTTAGCTTTAAAGCACCAGAAACACTTAACTTAATAACCAAAAGTCTCCACTATTGACATAGTTATTTTTATATAAGAACTACATCTAAGTAACTTCCATCAAATAATTGAGTTTTCATATAATAGAAATATATACGTTAATGTGATTTTTACAAAAAATTATATTATTTTAAACTATTTTCCAGGTTCCTGTTATGTATTAGAAATTGGTTTCCTGCCTAAAATGTAATATTTAATATACCATAGATGCAATGAAAAGTCAGCAAATTGTATTGCTTCTAATCTCTTAAGAGCTATGGCTAACTTGAAATTAAGTCCTTTAAAAATTTAGTTAGCAGGAGTTTGAGGTATTACACTGCCTGTCTTCCTGTCCCAGTCGCAGTACAGTTGCATGTCCCTATTGTCAAATGCTATCTTCCCTTTCACTCTGCAAAAGATTGAGGAAAAAGCATCAGGGAAACCTTACTATAATATATGAAATGTTGGTGGAAGTGCAATTGAAAACAGACAGAGGTTTCTCACTTCCTTCCCTGTTCGTCTCTTTCAATTACGGTAACTTTCCACGTACAATGGTTGGGGTTGGAATCACACTCTTGTATCACTTTGCTTTTAACCCTTTAAATACAAAATTCATGTTGCAGGAAAAAGCACAGTTGTGCCTAATAAAACAATTTAGAGATAGGTGGTCTCTGCTTTTCTATGCTGACTCCATCCTACCCTTTTACAGGAACTCCTTCCTAGTGTGCCTGTAAAGAGAAGGGGACTTTGAATTTGGCAGAGACAAGCAGTTGCAGCCATAACTTGACTATTTTGTCTGGCCTTGAGATGGCTTTCCCTTTCTCTAACTGGTAAGTATTCTTAACTCTGCTGTTTTCTGTTACTTTTCCCCTTCTAATTTTTGAGGACATGGCATAATGTTACCTTTATCATTTATCAATCACTGTTAATTCTTTATAATTATTTCAACCTGCTGAGATCCAAATATATGGCACAATCTGTGATAAGAGTCGTAATAAAATGTGGTGCATAAAAGTGAAGGATGGAAGATTTATTTCTCCAGCACGTATAACACTTCCTGCAACTAATCTGTAATATTTCTTGACAAAAAGTTATCAATAAGAGAACTGAATCACCAGATCTTTGTCTTAAGTTACTTTGAGGCATTTTATCCTGAAATGTTAAACCATAAAAATATTTTGGGGGTAAAACCAAGTTGCTGACAAAGCAAAAATACATAATGATTTTAGCCATTCTGAGGACACAAAATTTACTTCTTCCCTTTCTCTGAAACACACAGATCTTACGGACGTTGCATGGAGGCCATTAGACCAGTGGTTTTCAAGCTATGGCTCAGGACCCAATACTGGGTTGCAGACCTTCAGGTACTGGGTCGTGGTGCCCCTGCTCCCACTGCCAAAAGACTGGAATGGATTGCTCATTGGGTTGCCAGCATAAGTTTTTTTTTTTTTCATCTAGGTCCCAAGGAAAAAAAAAGTTTTGAAAAGCACTGCATTAGAGTGTCCTGTGCTCAGGCATTAGAGGGGAAGGAGGGTCTGGTTATGTTTAAGGATGGGCCTGACTAAGACTCAAGCAAAGTCTGTTCTAATCCACCTGCCTAGGAGGCTTGCCCTGCTATCAGGTTTTCTTTCTCACACTGGGAGACAGGAGTCAGTAGAAGGTCCAGAATGGCCAAAAAAAACCCCAAACAAACAAACCATTAAGCATTCTGTACTTGAAGGACTAGCAAGTATGTTCTTTGCTCATTCGTATAAAAGGACACTTGAGACCTATTTTGGTACCTGTTGGAGGAGAGGTTGCAAATGTAGGGGAAGATTTCTTTAATAGCTGTCAGGAGAGGGAAGGAGGACAAGAGGAGGAGGGCAGTGTAGCAGGGGGAAGAGCATATTCTGCTTCCATTCCCCACCCAAGAACCCTAAGAACAGGCATGTGTGTCCTTAGGATTCTAAAGGTTAAAGAGGTATGGTAAAAGGTTACCAGAGATTCTGTGCCCTTCCTCTGAGAGGACAGATTAAACACCACTGCTTCTTGTGAGCACTATGATTCCATAAGCAATATGCAAGAGTCACTTAGAGAAATGTAATAAATATATACCAAACCATATATCTTAGACTCTTTAGGTCTTTATAAGTGGTCATCATGAACTAAAAACAGAGAGAGATTCCTCTAATGTCTAAGGATTTAATGAGTGCATACTAAAATTTGTTTTGGGCAGTCTTACCCAAGTTCTTTCTCCTTGTGCCTACGCCAAATCACACAGTAATTTAAAGCTGAGGTAAAGCCTTTAATTCAGAACTATCCCATTGCTCTTTACAGATGAGACAAAGAATTGTTTCACTCATCACCAAGATGCAGCCAAATCTAGATGAAATGTGACTCCTATTGAATAGTGCAAGCAGTACTGTATAACAGTGCAGAACAAGAAATGAAAAAAACCTACAACAGAACTGTGAGTAGGTAGAACATAATTAGCCAAGTTGGAATTTGGCTCAGGCCCAGGCTAATCTGCTGATTCTTATAACAAGTGTCATGGGATCTTTAATAATAAGTGTTCAGAGCTTCAGTTTTAAATCTTATCTGAAAGGAAAGCGCCTTTGGTGACAACATTCTCCTTAAAACCACCTTGTTCACAATACTTAAAAATCCTCTAAAGTTTCCTAGACTTATATTAGCCCCAACACCGCTAAATTTATAGATCACAGCTGAAGATGAAATAGCTACAGAATTACCGCATATGCCTCCCTGGATTATGCTTTCTAAGATGTGATCTCTTATTTCGAACAATAGAGATACAAACAGATTCTCCTTTGAGCCTTTAAAGGGGAAATTAATGGCCAGAGATGCGCACAGTTTTGTGCTTTTATGAATGAAATATCTGAATAAGCTTACCATTATTTCTGTGTATTCTGTTAGCTTTGAATCGTCAAGCTGCTTATTTGCTTTCTGTAGTAAATCTTTCAAAAAACTCTGTGAAAATAGGTAAGAACAGGTGAATATTTACCCCAAAGCTAAAATGATGGAAGAATTCTTAGTTTCCTTGTTAAACTCTATTTTCAGTCCAGAGGCAATTTGGGAAATACTAGTTTTACATATTTACTACTAAAATGTAAAATAGGTATGAAAATAAATAGTAATTTCCATGTTAAGTATATCTGATGACAAAAAATCTTTTAACCAGACCAAGTATATTCTATCACCTTATTTTTAAAAAGATTCCCACAGAGCTTTGTGCCTTAAATGCCTTTTGTTGTACTACAAAGAAGCCTGGAAAAATAGTTTAGCGTCCAGCTATACTATGTACTAATTAATTAACCTTGAACCCCCTAGGAAAACTTGGATTCTTAGTCGCTGCTTGAAATACAGGAATAGTTTTACAGAATAGATTAATGATTAATCCAGTTTGCTTTCCTGTCTACGGCACTGGGGGGAAGTACCTGATGCTTCAGGTGAAGGTGAAGCTTTCTTTCTCTTTCACACACCTGTGCTATAAATGTGCTTTGCCCATTTTGCTACTTTACTTGAGAGGAGCTGGCAAGGTTTTTTCCTGACCTTCAACAACAGCTTTTATTCTAAAGTTTTGTTTTCCCCACTGATTCATTCAAATGAATGTCCTAGATAAGTGACATTTAAAAATCTTCGTTTATGATGCAAGTGTCTGCAAGTTTTGAGAACTGTATTTTCAGTGAAGATTGCACAAAGTTGTTTTAACCTCTCACTTGTTGGAATGCCGTTGCTTTTTCACCATTTGGGCTGCATTCACGAGCCATTTCCCCTGCCAATTATATATGCATAATGCCCCTCAACTTGAAAGACAAGTATGAAAGCTGTTAGGCCCTACTGGCACGATCATCCTGTTTATTTTCTCATCAGGCTTTTCCATACCTAGGCTAAAGATTGCAGTTACGTTGTGAATAGATTTCATGTAACATTTTAGATTACATGTGCTTTAAAAAAGTTATGGGGGAAGTAAACCTAGTTACAGTATATGCATAAAGTTTTGTATCTGTCAAGAGATATTTTATTGATCTTTACCTCAAGAAAACAAGCTACAACATATAGTTCTGAAAGAATGAAAATGACTCAGATTTTCTGCTGTGAAAGATGAGATCTGCTCAACACAGCAGAGATGAGAAGCCATCAGGGAGCCATCTAAGATTTTCTGGTTGTTCATTAGTCTAGGTTTTAGTGGCTGGTCTAAAATATGCTTGCTGGAAACAGTCTTCAAGGGACTGTCCAACAACTGGGGAATGTTCCAGAGTGCAATGTGCACCAGCCATGTTTCTTTCCTGACCCCACCTCACTTTCCTGACCCTACCTCACCCTGTCCAGAGCCTGGGTGGGAAGGAGTAGCCTCTTGTATACCAGGATATAGGAGCTGGCTATGCCAACTGAGGTCTCTTCTGTGAGGTGGGAATCCTCAGCAGAAAAGATAAAGATGTTCTTCATCCCTTTTGCACTACCAAAGCAGCTCAAAGGGGATGGAGAAAAGACACAATTTGGCTACATAAGGTGAGTTTTTCTTTTTCAAAGCACTACTAAGGATTTCAGATGTTTGTCTTTTGAAGGCTTTGATTAATATATATGTAGTTCTTATTTAGAATTCTGCATATGGACAAGACGATTGGTTCCAATCAGTGGGTACGTAGGGCCAGGTCCTTAGCTGACATCCTGTGGAGCTATGACAGTTGGCTCCAACTGAAGATCTCTACCCCAGCATTACTTAAAGTGCAATTCTACATAGAAAAACGGTTATGTACAAATGATACTTTCCCACTTGGACTTGCTCCCCATGTATATTCAGAGTCCAACAGGATCTACTAGCTTTAGTGACAAGAATAAGTGTGTGTTGCTTTTTACTCTTGTTAACTCTGCCGAGCCAACATAGCTACTAGAACAAACTGGATGCTACTCTTTCTTGTGCATTAAGAGACTGTGTACTAAGTTCCCATCAGTCACACCAATGCAAACCCAGTGTGAGCTCTGGGATTACAGTTGTGTTGCACAGGGGTTAGTATGGCAACAACAGGGTTGCACAGGCACTACTGAGAATGTTTAGTAATGGTAGTGATGCAGCTGGGAAAAAGAATCCAGATTAGCTGTCACAGTCCTAGCTAAATTTGGAGGGCGGTTAGTTTTAAAAAATCTTTTTACTTCTCAGCTGAGCTCTTATTTGGAATCACTGGGAGATAAACATGGATCTACACTAAATGCCATTTTAGAGTCATTTATCAGAATAGAAATTGCACTTTAATTTGTCTGTGATAGAAACATCAGGTAGTGGTATCACTTTCCAGTTGGTTTTTACATTGCAGCAGCTATATATATATATCAGTGCTATGGTATAACTCTAACACACACATACATAATCATCAATTTACCTTAAGTTCTTCAGTCTCAATGAAGCCACTATGGTCAGTGTCATATTTTCGCCAGGTCTGCAATCAGTAAATGAAAAAGATGAATTTGCGTATTTTAAATCTAGACCTGGATGACTTTACAAAAGGCAAAATGTTGTACAATACCTGCATGAAATCTTCACTTGACTTTAGCTGCTGGCACCTAAAGAACAACAGGAAGTTCTCTTCTGTTGGTAATATCTGAGCGAGCTGTAACAGATTTAAAGCAAGTTTAAAGTTGGTTTTAAAACTGCAACTGTTTGAGGAGGTTATCTGTTCTTAAACATAGAGACAACTTAAAAATGTTTTCAGTTCCCATTATTTGGCTGTTTAATTGTATTATAAAGTGTCTTGCAGCACACACCAAGTACCTCAGTTGGGTGTGGGTGAGGTTTACAAATACAATCATTTCACTGTCTTACTCTCTGGGTAAGATTTAAATTGTGTGCACCTACTCCCAACTGTTGAGCAGGCTATTACATTTTTTTAAACAGAAATACTAATTTGGGGCCTGATTTAATGCCACTGAACCCATTAGGAAACTCCCCATTAACTTCCATGGTCTTTGGATCAGGTTCTCAGGACCCAGTTTTTCATTTGCTCACTGTGCAGGATTCCCACAGAATCAGGTTTTTAAAGGTTGATTCCATATTGTACCAATGTGTAGAATGATGCTGCTTTCTTAGTGGCTCTTTAACCCACTTGCAAACAGGCCCACTTGTCTCCTTCATTAATAGAAATTAGAGATGCCTTCCCTATCTTGCTCTTGGTGTGAATACTGCATAACCTTGATCAGCTGTCCTCCTTCTGGTAATCAGGATTCTCCACTGTGACCCAAAGAGCCATATGCCATTTGTAGGAGTACCTCCCATACATTAGAGCAGGAAGCATGCCTTTGGCTCCCTGCTTTGGATATGTTCTTCAAAGGCAGACACAACTGACAACCAGAAGGAAAGTCGTGAACCAGCAGGCCTAGAGAATGGGTGAGAGAGGAACCTCACATTCACAAATGCTGGGTTAGGATGTGTGGTAAAAGCTTAGGCAGGTAAGAGTGAATAAGAGAGCAAAGGAGGAAGAATGTTGAGAGTGAAGGAGGTAAGATGCAGAGAGCCATGAGGGATAAAGAGAGCAAGGGTGAAGAACGGTAGGGAGATGTGAGTACTGAATCAGGGAAAAGGCTGAGAAGGGTAGTGAAAGGGAGAAGGCAAAGATGCAGTAGGGCAAACAGAGAACCAAATGATAGAAGGAGGATAGAATTGAGAACAAGGAAGGGAAACATGCAAGATCAATGGAAATCTATTCTGGAACCACAGCCTTTCAACAGCCCCAAGCATGAGACTTCCGCTCAGGAAAAATCAATTCAAGAACCAGAACAGCAAGTTGAGGGGGATTGAGCCTTTCAGCTGAGTCCATTGACTTCAAGGAATGTGTCTTTAAAAGTAAAAACCTGATGAAAATCTATTTTCACAAATAATAGTGAAGTTGTTTTCATTTTGCAGTAGTTGAAAAGGATGATTTTCATTTTTAAAAAACATTTTAGTTTTTCCAGAATAATTACTGAAAATTTTCATTTACTGAAAACCTGAGTTTTGGAAAATGAAAAAGTGAGGATGGTTTTGATAAATGTTTTCTATCTTTTTTTTTAAAATGACTTTTTGAAATTTTGTTAATTTTGTTTGCCAAAAAAGTTTATAAAAATATTTGTTTTTGAAAAATATGTTGTCTAGCTCTAATTAAAATAGAAAAACAAAAGAAAAAGAATGGGGGAAAAAAAGAGATTTGAAGTATAGGTAAAAAAGGGGAAGACAATGCATTTCTTTTGGGCATTAAAATTCTTCCTAAATGCACCCATTTGTAAAAATTGCATGAATAAACTACAATTCGTTGAAGCCCCATCTAAAAGTCTGGATTCAAAATAATGTTCTATTCTGTGCAGTTCTGATTTTATCTCCATCTCTATTTCAATCCCAATTCACTTCAGTGCTGTTGTGTAATTTGAGATCCTTGATTGGGGCTTTGTCCTTGGATTCCACTGGGACTGGAGCTGCCTGCATGCCGTAGTGTATTTTAACGGGTTTCAAGGAGATGGAAATAGAGCATCTGTATTTAAAAATATATCACTGCAAGAAATCAGTTATATTCATTGTGTTGATACAATTTTAAACACACATGAGGACACTCACTTTATTTGCAGAAACGGAGCAGTTGGTATACTCTGAGTAGAGCAAAGTAGCTCCTGAATGATATCACTGAATGCTAAATGAAGCCAGAAAATATTTCTCTCAAATGTTCAAAATTCCTTTCTTTGATTGGTAGAAATGGAGTTTGCATGCATACTTACGTGTGCATGTGTGTAATAGATATAGGTATATGATCTGGTATTTTTAGTATTAGCACATGGGAAAAGTTCAGAGAGTTGGAATTTTCTTTCCCTCCTAGGTCTCCCATTTACCTCTCCCAGTGGAGGGATTGTAATATCAGAGGTAAATCACCACTTCTATTCACATGGTCGATGATGATGGGATTATTGCACTTTGTCAATGGGTAGAGGTGCACATATACACAGACGTGGTCATTACATAATAGTTGTAGGAGTAGAACAAGAATAGAAATTTCAGATCTTTAGGTCAAAGACCATAAAATATTCATCCTCTGCAACAACTTTCAGTTACTGTTAGGAAAAATTGGTTTAGCACAGCACAGCCTATGCAGTATAACTGGATGGTAAGTCATTGTTTAATTATAAAGATGGAAATCCTGAACTAAAGTTAGACTTCTAAATCCACGATCAGGCATTCAAATAAATGGCATCAGAAGCACTGCATACCCAGCAGCTCTGCCTGAAGTATTGCATCTAGCATAAGTTAATGGAAACTACTGGGTGGTTGGCAATTCTGAAAACCAGGCCACGTAGGTGCCTAAATTAGGCTCTGATATCTATATTTAGACATTAATTTTTGCAAATTTTCATCTAAGTATGTAACAAATTTCAGATCTCCAGTATTGCTCCTTAAACTCAGTATCAGTAAACTTCTCAGCTCTCTGAAGCTACCATATTTACTAGTGATAAAGTCATCCCTATTTATTCAGCAGCAATGTTACAAATGTTGGTGTATGTTTGAAAGTGGGTGGACACTTTATTTTCATGAGTTAGAGATTTTCACATCCTGTAGATTATGAGTGATGAAACAAAATACCAGTCAGGTTGTCCCTACCAAATGATGAGTGCTACTCTGCTCGTGGTCAGATGTCTATCTCACTCTGGATGAATTAGCTCAGTAGCTAGCTGTAGTACAGCTATCATACCCTAATATTCCTTCTTTTGGTGTTCTCACATTCTGTAGCATTTAAAAAATATATTTTTTTCTTTGTTAATTTGCACTTGTCTGTCCAGAGCAGTTTACCTTCAATGTATATTTAAGGCTGTAGCTATGTTAGGGACAGCTCATGAGTGGCTATGTATGGTTGATCAGAGCCATAAAGGACGGTGCAGTCTGCTCTTCAGAGAGGGATTTTGGCTTCCCTCAGGCACATTTCCCCAGCTTCCCCACGCCACAGCTTCTTTGAGCCACTAGTTAATTGCTGCAAGTTCCATAGTGTTGGGATTTATCTGGCATAAGCAATATTCATTTCCATAAGGAAGAAAATCCTTAGTACAGCTATGTTAAAAATTGACTGTAAATAGGGCACAGATCTGCTCCCTTTTGTGACATTTAATGACTGTAACATTCCTTGCAATTAATGTTTCATTCTGCAGAACAGTAGGAAGGAATCCATGGACCACAGTTTGAGAACTTACTTCTAGGTCTATAGCTCATGGAGAGCAAAAGGAATTCCTTCCCCTGATTCCAATGAGATTAGGATCTAACTCTTAGCCCATATAAACAAGTTCCCAGTTGTTCAGAAGATATTTAATGCATACAGTTGAAACAAGAACATAGTGAGTTTCTGATAGCTACAGTTAACTATAATGACACTGATAGTGAATTCTGAAAGGATTATACTAAATGGATAATTCTGACTTTCCATAGAATAACAACGAACTCTCGGTACCAACCTACATGTAAGGAACAAAATATATTGCCACGGCCAATAAAATGTTACTTTGTTTTACTCTCCTCTATGCAAATGTGTAATATCCACATAGGCCAGAGAGAAGCATATAAGGTATCACTTTCTCTGGTTCTGAGTTTGATAGGTAATCAGTGAACTGCCTCATTTCATAACTTGGTATTAAATCAAATTTGCTTAGACTTCTGACAAAGTAAATTTTTCCTTTATTTTATTTTTATTTTACTTCTGCTAGAATTATAGAATCCGGACAGTGGGAAAGAGGGTGCTGGATTCTTTTCATTTTTGCAGCAAAAGCATTAATGAAGTTCTAGCTGCAGGATTTTTATTACTATAAGTGAGTGAGCCATAAAGAGAACTCGGATTAAATTGGAAAGGTTAGAAGTTAGGTATACCATCTTTTTACTTGTAAATCAAGCAAATTTGACTAACTCGATTAGAGAGTAAACTTGGAAGCCTGATGTCATTTTCTAGATGACAGTAAAAGTAGCAGTAGCTCATGAGAATGTTCGAGTAGGAGTATGAAATTCCACAACTCTTCACTTACAAGGGCAGATTGTAAGACCTTTAAAAGGTTTTGATAATTTTCCTGAGAGTTCCTGCTATTTTTATGGTGAATATGGCAGCTGTCTCTGTTTTATGAGTAATGGACCATGGTTGGAAAAATGCTTCTGCTGAGACTAGCTTGACCCCTCTACCTCCGATTATGAGCAGAAGGTAAAATTTAAGCTGTTTAAATATTGTGATGCCTTTTCCAATTAGTTAAAACAGACCAGCAGCATGAACCGTTCTCTAGAAATCACTCTCTGAATGGATCTCACTTCCTGATATTAAAACCTTCCTTAAAACACCTTATGTGTTTCCTTATATTTATTTGTCTTAAGATCATGATATGGAAGGAGGAAAAAGAGAGAAACATTTTCAGTATGAAATAGTTACTTTGCCTGATAGGAATAAGCATTTAAATTATTTGGATACGGAATAATTGTAGTCCTGAGATAGAAAAAGTTTGGACTTTGGGATCTACATTTCAGTGAAAGCACTGACCAGACCATATATTAGGGCAGGGAGTGGGAGGGAGTATTTTATAAAGGAGATTGAGATATGTCACATGCTACATTTAGCCAAAGGAAACTGGTTAAAAGCTGGAGAACTCACTCCTGTAATGTACTGCCAAAAACAGCATATGCACTTCAAGTCTTCACTTAATTTGGTCAGCAGAGCTGAAAATGCATTACTTTAAACCATTCAGGACTTCTCTTTAATAGATTTTCCCTGAAGAATAATTATTAATCAGGATATTTTTAAAAATCTTCAGGTGCAACGTATCTTGGTGGATGAATGATGTGTGCTGCATCTATTTACATTAATGAAAGCATAGTTCATGGACTCTACATGCATTTTGGAGTGGGGGAGACTTGTAATACAGTATGTAAATGAGCTGAGTTCATTTTGGAAGCTTTGGACATTTTAAATTAGAAAAGCAAAGGGTCAGAAAAGTCTAACTGATCATCTGTAAGATTATAATATTTTACACATACAACACCTTTCATCTTATCCACAATTTAGCTTCACACTGATACCGTGATGTAGGTTAAATAGTATTATATCTATTAGGTTAGGAGTCTAATCTTCCAGGGTGCTGAGGACATTCAGCTAAGTGCTGAATGCTCTCAGTGCACACTGACATCAGTCAATATTGATGGTGCTCAGCACCCTACCAGTAGGTGCTCTGCATCTTAGAGGATCATATCCTCTGGGACTTGGCCAATATCACGTAATGAGTCAGTCACAGATCCAAAAAAAAAAAACAAAAAAAAAACCTCAGGAGATGAACTTCCATTTGCCTTGTCTAACTGGTAGACCAAACAGTATCTTTCAGGAAGGGTCTGCAGAACGCTTCATGTGCTAGCCTGCTGTCCTATGTACTCTAAATAAAAAAGACACACTTCTATAAAAAAATTATATTTAAACTGACCTTTTTAATTATGTAAACTAATATATTTATCAAACAGAAAGATACGTCGACCCTAACATTTCCTACTTGCAGAATTTTCAATCTGATTATGAATTGAAAGGTCGGTTAAAATTTAGGCAGTTTAACCTTAAATATAGTAAAAAATTAAGAGATTGAGTCTCAGTTTACTAGTCTAAGTTTAGATTAAGTGACATGAATATTTTAGCAAGTATATGGAAGTTACATATAGGAATTATATCTAAAGATGAGAACATACCCAAGGTAATTTATATACACTGGTAATAGGGTATTTTGTATTGTAAATCTCATTGGTGCTTGTATATTCCATTTAGTATATCAAATTCAAAACAGCTGTAGCTAAAAGTAAGTCCCAATAAAACTATGATAGCATGTTTCCAAGGAGCTCTTTATAAATTATTCTGATACATTTTTCTCTAGATACCTGGCTATATTTTCTAAGGGTTAAATCTTGGTCTCTGAATTCAATGGCAAAATTCCCTTTCATTTCAGTGAGTCATAAATCGGGTCCTAAGGCACTGGTTTTCGAACTGTTGCCCATGGACACCTTTCTACTGATCTGAAGAATTAAATACTGAGTAGTGGGGATTTGGAAAGGAAGTGGTTCCATGAGAGTTCCTCTTGCCTACATGATAGAAAAGCATGGATACCATATAACCCAGAGCAGTGCAAGTGACTGGGGCTTCTGACTTTTGCAAGCCAAAAAAAAAAAAAAAAGTTTTTGCTTAATTTCTGCTATCTATCTGTGTCTGAGTTCAATAAAGTAATTAATGAATAATCAAAATCCCTCATTAACTGAATTATCAAAACATTGTTAAAAATGTCAACAAAATTTTAGTGTTCATCTCCATCCTTCCCACATTCATGAATTAGAAATAACCATTATGCCAATTATTACAAAGTGGGAGAGGAAGGGAAATCAGATACTTGGCTAATTTACATTGAATTGTGCTTTACACTCACTATAGGAATTGTGGAATTGAGGGCCAGTTCAAAAATCAAATTCCAGAGCAATGCAGGATAAAACATTCCACAATAATCCAACACATCAGTGTATCCAATAACTTGAATGTCCTGAAAAGATGCAGATTTTAGCTGCATTCCAGGAAAACTGTAATGATGGTCTCCTTTATTTTCTCTTGACTTAAGCCTGTAGTGCCTAATGTCTGAGGCTGAGAAAGAATATTTTGTTTTTCACTGATGCCTCAGTGAGAAAATACTAAAGTATGGGGAAAGAAGCCAGTGTTACAGCCAATCCAAGAAAATACATATATTTATAGATTAGGTTCACGTTAGCTTCATATTATTATGCTAAGAGCATTCTGTACACATAAACAAGACTCAGCCTGAAATAAAGAAACTAGCTTACCTCCACTATTCCTATTTTCCCATCAGTACTTTTCCCGTACTGGTCCACAAAAGCTTTCATTTCAGGTGTTAATTCCTATAAATTCACAACAATTGAATGATTATTTGTGATATGTAAATATAAATGCTAAGTATTTCAACATCAATGAATTCCTGCCAGATAATGTATAAAAAACTAGTTAGAGACTTGATTCTGCCAGTCTTACGCTGAGTAGTCTTTTTCTTTCAATAATTCTGTTGTGATGAGAGTGACTTCTTGAGCAGTAAGATATTATTTGATAGGAATGAGTGGCAGAATCTGATCTTTAGATACGCAGATCTTCTATTTACCTTTCAGAATGATAATATTCACTTGTAAAGACAAATCTGCCAGAAAGTATGTCTTACTGTTCTATTGTTTAATAAGGTGGCATTGAAATTTCATAGTTAATTACTATTCAGTTTTTCCAGTTTTCATTTTTAAATGAAAAGTCAGACAAGTCTTTCACAGTGGGGATGGGGGGGGGGAGGAAATTTTAATATAACATCAAAACATCTAAATGTTTGCTTTCATTCAAATGAACATTTTATCCTCCTTTCACCTGTCTCCAAACCAATCTCACAATGAAGTCCCACAAGTGGAATTTGTACAACAGCCAGTTGAATTGCCCAGTGTTTATAATGTCATAAAAGTAGGACTGTAAGTTTATTACCAGCACAAATGTAAGGAAAGCCTGAATTGTGAGGGAGGAATCCCTTATTGAAACATATAAAGCAGTCCTAAATAACGAGGTAAAATCCACAAAATCAAAGTGCTTTTTGTATAAATGTTTGCTCCCACCACACCACTTGCCAAAGAAGGACAGTTTTTCTTTAAGTCACACCAAGAATCAGTCTGATGCAGATTCACTAGTATAGGTCCCTTCACGTGTGAGGAGCCAATTTGAGTTTGTTTGGACTCTCCATGGGTTCAAGGATCTATGTGACTGAATCCTTGTAATATCTCATAATTATCAATATGAAAGAGACTAGAATGTTAGGAAAAGCCTAGTCTTCCAGTCCTTTTGTAGATAAAACTCCTACTGGAATCACTGGGAATTGTGCCTGAGTCCAGTCCGTTAGATTTTGCATAAAATTTGTATTACTAGAAATTGCTAAAACGCATTACATGCAAGTTTTTATAACAAAGCGAATCATGGCCCAGTATCCTGTTTGTTTCAGAGTCGTCTGTTGTAGGTTAGTAATTTGCAATTGTTGAAGTAAGACATGATTATTAATCCTTTGCCCTGCAATGGCACCTTTCACACAAGGATCTCAAAGTGAAGAACTGTCTGCTTAGCAGTGGCAACTCAGGCCTGAAAATCAGTGTAGCTGGAGTCTAATTAGCCCTGATTAAATATTTTGACCTCATTCTTTGTTTCAGAGAGCATCTGTAACATGTAAGGTACAATGATAAAAAGAGGCATGATCACTGCTTACAATCTAAAAAATAGAATATCATTCATCTAATAAACTGTTGAATGAATACATTTTTTAATTTTGTCAGTTCTATACTTTGATTGAAAATATCTTTGAATAACCTATTTGTTGGTTATAGAATGTGGCAAATAATTCTATCCAGCATTGAACCCATTGTAATCTTGGTTCCAACACAGACTTACTGCTCTGTTACTATAGACAAGTCACTTAACTTCTTTATACCTCAATTTCCCCATTTTAAAATGGAACTATTTACCTGATTCAGAGATCTCATGAACACACTAATTTTTGCAGAATGCTTTGAAATCCTAGGATGAATGGTGCAATAGTAACACTGGTACTATTGCATTTAGGAACATCAAATCACATGATTTCTGTCAGGTAGGTAAATATTGTTCTCATTTTACATATGGATAAATCAAGGAATGGGTGTTGGAATAATTTCCCCAAAGTCATCCAGTAGAGTGTGGGAGAGCCGGGAACCTTTTGGTAACCATTCCACCACACATCTTCTCTATTGGCAATTGGCAAAATTGAAATTTGAGAAAAGAACATACTAGGGATAATGTAGGTCAAAATATGTCAAGATATTTTATCCCCAAAATGTGATTTATTTATTTGCCAAAGAATTACTTATTTTAGCATTTGTGAAATGAAATCAACTTTGAATTTCACATAATGTGGTGGAGTGGTTCTCGGAAATATGAAATGGCACCAAAAAGGTCCACACACAAAATTGCAAATGTAAATTTCTGATGGTATTAATGTATACAGGAATAACATGGATCAAATTGCATGTTACTGTTCTTTTGAAGTAATAGAAAGCAAAAGGAGGGCATTCACAATAGTTAGTTGATTAATAAAAGAATCACATAAGTGTTAGTATATGACAAAACAATTAGAACAGTTCAGAAGCTGGGAAGAGCACTGAGAAATGTTAAACCATCTTGTTCAAAGACCAAAATCAATCAAGGTTCTATAAGGCACATAGCATGACTGATGTAAAATCCAGCTATGAAGAATACATAATTGAATGTTCCAAAAATGCAGAGTAAGAGAAACTATCTGAAATGCAGAAGCAAATGATGAGAGAAGCTTATGCAGGGGGAAAACAGCACAGCCCCAGAAATCTCACATAATATCCATTAGCTTCTAATTTGGTCCCTTCTGGCAAAGGACAAGACATTCAAAGCCACTGAATTAGTATCCAGTGAAACAAGCTGGGTGAACTAGTGAGATGATTGTTTGGCAAATGAGCCTCCAAATCCAAGAATCAGCTTAGATTTGAAACCTCTGATGGCACATATCCATAATCCAGAAAAGACTTCAGAGATCAATATATCAAGCATCTCTAGATGATCCAATGAAAGTACTGAAGTTCAGTGTTGATATTGTAGGCTGGTTTTTTCAGCAGAATATTCCAGAAAAAGCTTGTATCAGAGCAAGGACAAAGGAAAAATTAATTAAACACCTAAGCACTTTCAAAATATAACATAGCGTACAGGCAGAGTCTATCAAAAAGGGCATAAATGGTAAAGTGGGTGGGAGACAAGAATAATCCTAGAAACATCTTATCCATTTCTGTGTGAAAACTCTTAATTTTTTAAGTAGAAGACAATTTATTATGACACAAATTACTTCTTCAGAAATGTGAAGATGAGTTTAAAATGACACATTTTCCTGATGTAAAACTTCAGTCTTTCATCTATTGAGCATTACATTAGGACCATTTTTAAAAGTAGTGTTCATATTAATAAATATGTTCTAAATACAACCTTCAACATCCACCTTTTAGTTGGGTTTATTTATGATTACTACCATCTCAATATGTTAAGTATTTACTTCTAATGAAAGAATTTAAATGGGCTTTTCTCTTTTTTCTTTTTAATGCTAATATATTTGCCTCACTCTCCTTGAAGAAATATATTAAGAGATATCTTTTCTCATCCAGAACCTGCAATCCTTCCATAATATTTAGTATTCTGAGGCCCTTTTAAATTAAACTTACCTATATTTTTGGATATTCTACAGTGACAGTTATTAATCTAGGAAGCTAGATTATCCATGTAATTTATAGGTAGCATTATAGATGATATATTTTCTGATGTGTATTAACTCATGAAGCTAGTAGGAAGCTGATACTTTCTATAAAACAAATAAAAATACCAGTATGCATTTGTTCTCCATCCTTCAAATAGGAAGAGCCAAACAAAAACAAGAATTCATTGCCCAAAACCTAACATTTCTCAATCTGGTTGTAGCACTATATGAAATTATAACTTCTTTCTCCCCACTCACGTTAGCCAGTTAGTGCACTTTTATTTTCTATGTCTTTATAAGTATCTTTTAGAGTAGGCTTAAAGGATTTAAATAGGCTTCGTTTACTGTGCTATATATTTTAGTTTGATGCTATGTGATCTGTTTTATTATCTGATTCTTTTAGGGGGGGGGGGTTATTCAGTAAGGAAGTACCACTCTGTATTTAAACATACATTTATCTCTAGAGATATTCAGTTTTATTTTTTTCAGAATGTTCAAAATTAATAGAATCTTCTAACTTTAAGACTTTGTAATATGCCAACATTTTACTATTCTCTAGGTAACTTCTCTGTTCACATACATAATTTTGATTATCAAGATTGTACATTGATCTTCCTTTTGCAGAAAACCAAGAAAGTGCAAATAAATAGTTAGGAATAATCTGCAGCTCTGTTTATCGACCACCAAGGGGCAGAAATGCTTATCAGCCTACACTTTTCATGAAAGAGTTAAAATGTGTCCAGCACTTGAAAACCGCAGCTTTTGGTTTGTTTTTTAAACTACGGGTAGATAATTGGGTGAGGGAAAAAGAGGAGTCTTGCTTTAAATAACAATGCCAGTTTCATATTTTTCTGGAGCCAGTTTTAACATTGCCAAAAGAATCATTTGCATTAGGACCAAGGTGGAATCTAAATCTGCCTTGTATCCGTGAGGTACCCTTGTCCCCATTTCCCGAAGTGACTAAGGCTCTACTCAATATGTTAATTGCTAAACGTTGCCCTTGCCTGACCAGCGAAGTGGTTGACTCTTTGATGGCCCTAAGGATAGAAGAGACCCAGTCGCTGAAAGTTTCTCAAGGAAGTTCTCCGTTAAGATGAAATGAAGCAGGAGAAACATGAACCTACCAATCCAGCCTTCTTTCGTGCCTTCTGCAGCTCCTGGGTGAAGTTCTGCAGCTCTTTCCCATCCAGGTACCCGTTGCCTGCAACGAAAAGAGTTACGGTTGGTTTCTCAGAGCCCCGCTGACTTTCTCGCTTCCAACCCTGCCAGCTGCTGGAAGTGACTTTTGCAAACCCCGCGTTCAAAAATCGCTGGGGCTTTTTTGATTTTGATCTAGATTCGGCTCCCCCTCGCCCCTCTACAGGCATCTACGTTCAGTTACTTTGCCCGAGGAAAGAGGGGCAGCCGAGCAGGGCACTGCACCTGGAATACACGCGGGGGCAACTGAAGGTTGTCCGGCTGCTAACGGTGCCTGCCGGGCTGGGCAAGCCCGAGGCAAAGCGAGCTGGGTGCTGGTGCAGGGGCTGGCTGGAAAAGTTCTGGCTCGTCCTGGGGGAAACTTTGCAGCGGAGCCCGGGGGCGGGGGTGCGGAGCCCCGTCGCTGGGGAGGGGGAGCACGGAAATATTCACCGTCGGAGTCGTAGTGCTGCCAGATCTGGAAGAACTGCGCCGCAGAGATCTCAGCGCTTTGCAGGTGAGTCTCGGCGGCCATGGCGCGGCGGAGCTGGCGGATGGGATACGGGAAAGGCTAGGCGCTGCTGTCCGCGGTGCTGACCCTGATCCCGGCGGCCGGCCCCGCGCCAGGCATTTATGGTGCCGGCTCGGCTGGGCCACGCCCCCCAGCTGGCCACCTCCCTCCGCGCGCGCCAGCCTCCCGCCTCCTCCCCGGGGGGCGCGGCGGGCTCCCGTCTCTCCGCCCCACCCTGCTGCGGGGCCCGAAGCTGTCGAGAACCCGGCTGGGCAGGCTGCAGCTCCGCATCTGGCCGGTGCACCCTTCTTAGCCTGCTCTCCCCGCCCCGGCCACTGGTGGGCTTGCAGCGATCTGGGGGAGGCGGTGGAGCTGAGGCACACGAGACTGGGGGCGCCTTTTGCCAATGAGGGTCATACACGTGTGTTGCTGCTGGACCTGGGGCAGCTGAGGGTAACTGCGGGCCTCTTTCTGTACGAATCCGCCTCCCCCCAGCTTGAGGTGTGGGGTGCGTGTGAGTGAGCGCATCTGCAAAGACCTGGGGGAAAGTTCAAGGGAGTCAGGTCCCCGGGCAATTGTAACACGAGCAGAGAGCTACCCACCGAGGTTTGGCCTTGGAGTCACACAAAAGTCTTTAGCACTGAGGAGATGACCCAATGCCACAGTGCCTGCAAGGGATGAAAATGCACCAATGTCAGCTGGCGCTGCTATTCCATTAGGATGAGAGGAGATCACCTGGCTGAGCCCCTCCCACTTAAGATCCAGACACTAGTGTGGAAGGACCCCAGCAGCTCTTCTGAGCTGAGGAGCAAGAATTTCTACTGGAGCTGCTGCATCAGTGGCTTGACAGGGGGGGAGTAGAGCAGCCCAGCTGAGGTCCTCTTTGCTCCTCCCCTGGGAACCTGATACTGTCACCATGGGGTGGTTCTGTATCCATTTGGACAAGTTATTTTACTCTGTTGTCCTGCTCACCTGAGATGCCTACTCTAAACAGCACCAGGCCCCAGCAGCCATTACAGTGAGCCTCCCGTGGGGCTCGGGTCACCAGATGTACCAATTTTACAGTCCTGATATTTGGAGCTTTTCCTTACATAGGTGCTTATTACCCCTCCCCACCCCATCCCAATTTTTCACACTTGCTATCTGGTCACCATATGTGGGGCACACAATTCATTAAAATCCTTCTCAGGGGAAATTGCCCCTTTAGTTCTTATTCTCCCAGACCATCCAGGTCCATTGACCATGCCTCCTACTCTAATTCTCCACTGCACATTATAGCCCCACATATGCAATCTTGCAAGCATCACTCACAGACAATCTTCTTTGAAATGACTCTGCCATAGATACATTGCCAACTGGCTAATTCACAGACAGGACATTATCAACTCTCTGGTCAACAGGCAGATGTGAGTGGGGGTTCCAAACTGCCTGCAGACCTGGGAGCCAGATATCAGGAGAAATGTAGCAGTGTAGGTGATGCTTGTAGGATTATATATATGGGACTGTCATGTGGTGTGAGAATGAAGGAGTTGGTTGATGGAGAATAACAATAAGGGAGATGGGGTCAAGAAGCCTGTATAATCTGGGAGGATGAGTATTAAAGGGGAAATTTGCTTTGGGAGGGATTTTAACGGATTGGGTAGCTGGGATTTTGTACATGTTATGTAACAAGATGTGTACATAGCACGTAAGTTATTGCATGACCTATTCATGCCCCATAGATTTCCATTCTCCTATTTCCCCACTTACTGTGCAATTTTCACAAGTTAGGTCTCCATTGTTAGAATGTAATCTCTTCAGGGCAGAGAACATGTCTGTGCTCTGTAAGAAGGCTAGCATAGTGTGGGCAGTATAAATTAAATAGTACTTATTGTTAAGATGAAGGATCTGAGAATTTATTTAGTTTAACAATTTATTTGTTAAGTATAAAATATCTGAAATAAATTTAATTCATAATGATCATTATAGATTTGCAATATATTGATCACACAAAGTCATTGTCAATATTTCATTAGTGTCATGGTCTTGTATTGTGACACATGAAAAAATCATGTCTATGTGAAGCTTTAACTATTGAAAATTTTTAGCTATGGATGGCTCAGATTAATTAACAAATAATCTGAACTGTGGCATCATCCTGAACCTTTTGTAGTCCACCCTTTCCTTGCCTTCGAATACACATCTAACGTAGTAGGTTTCCACAGAGAAACAGTGACATAAAGAGAAAGTAGCATTGATGAGAGTTTCAGTGCTGGTAGTGTGAGGGATAAGAGCCATGGGTCAAGTTTGTTTGTCAGGGTTTTTTTGACTAAACAAGATACCTGAAAAAACAGTGTGGTGATAGAGTGAAGACAGAGCACTAGAAGGCTACAAAGATGTAACTAGCATTTTCATATTTTTTTACATGAACAAGTCTCCACCCATGAAACAACCTTTTATACTTGCCAAATATATTGAATATCCCAGTACAGTGCAGAATTTCCTCTTCCAGCAGCATGCACTAGTGGAAAATGAGTACTGAACCAGATCTTACTTACATCTTACTTTGGTCTGCTACTTGGTGTACTCTGTTTTGAATTCACACATCAACTGCTATGTTTTTTATTAATCTCTGAGCTGAATGTCTTACTCTGGAAGAGGCAGGCCAACTCAGAATAGTTTTGGGCTCTATCATCCAGTTATGGATAAGATTTTGGCATGAGTATTTTTAGTGAACATGAACAAGATGCAAGCAATCAACAATAAATCACAAAAGCCAAAGTTATGGAGGTCATGTAAAATCATGGAATCCGTGACCTCCATGACCCACTCATAGACTTAGTCATCCTTAATTATGGGGGTGGGAATGATTTTATAAGAGATAGTGCTTTAACATTTTGTACATTTTGAACATGCCCAGAACAAAATGTTTTGCATAGGTCATGGGTAGCCAGGGGGCTTTGAAGAAAAAAAAAAATCTCATTGGAACTTTTAAAATATGCACTTCCTTCTGTTAATGTATGTAAGTATGCATATGCACCATATGCTGGATTTTAAAAGTCATGCTGACACTTTCAAAATCAGTATCATGTACAAAGCATTTATGTGTCCCTGTAAAAGAGTATGAAAAGGTGAACAGGTTTATGGTCCATCATTGTTGCACTTAAAGCAGCTCTTCACATTAACATAAAAGTAGAAGACATTTACATGCAAATATAATCACTTGTGAATTAACTGTACTCCACATTTTCATGCTTAATGAATCACTAAATCACCATTCAAATTAGTGGAACTGGATTCTACTTACGTGAAGCCCAAATCAGAAGGTGGGCTTCTCAGTTCCAAGATGATATTAAATTCCATTCACAAAAAAAAGGAATGAAAAATAGCTTAAAATGGAAGTGTATATATAAGGTCTGATCCAGTTAATAAGTAGTTAATAGGAATCTTTCCACTGAATTCAGTGGGCTGTAGATCATGACTATAGCATTTATGCTTTCTAAGCACTGTACAGATATCAATTGATTAACAAACTAGGAACCTAACTTTTGCAGTTCACTTTAGCTAGAGCTATTGAGCCAGATCCACAGCTGGTGAAAGTCAGAATAGCTACAATGAAGTCAGCTGAGAAACTAGCCTCAAATTTATTAGTTTAGCCATTGTCTGTGATTAGTGAATTGCTTGTGAACTGTTCCTGAATATATTTTTTAATCATAAATGTTCACAGAATAGTTTGAATGAATAATTTTCAGAGTATGGGTTTTCTGAGAACTGATCACTTTGACTTTTGTCTTAACAGCATCTATAACTAATCTCCCACATGTAGTCAATTCCAAAGGGGTAGCTGTGTTAGTCTATTGTAGAAAGACAACAGAGTCCTGTGGCACTTTTAAAGACTAACAGATTTATTCCACAGGACTCTGTTGTCTAATCTCCCACAGTTCCGTACAGGGTTATTAAGACACGAGGAAATCAAAATGACTCAAAAATGTCCTGACCTTGATATAAGACTGATCTAACCTGTAATATTCCACAAATGAAAACAAGAAATAAACAATAAAATAATGTTCACTCCCAAAGGCTGACTGACTAATAAACAAATAAATAAATTGGAGCATGATGGGAAGTTTGCCAAACATGGGTCTTGATGACTTTTCGACAGAAAATAGTCCCAAAGTGGAGAGGTAACAAATGAGAATGTCCTAGCAGGAACCCCAGAGAGGGAAACCCCACAGTGTGAAAGCAGAAACAAATCACCATAAATCAATTATTCTTTTTGGTTGCTAGTAAGAGGTCAGCCAGTGTCTTTGTGCTTTATACCCAGTTTTGAAGGGAGAAGAAATGGATGAGCTCTGTGTGTGACTGGAATTTCTTCATCATCCTCTTTTCGACTATCTTACCTAAAAAGAGAAGATCTGAAACTTACTGAAGATCAGTGAAAATGGTCAATATCAAAAGACAGTTACTTGAGCTGGAGTGTAATCACAGCCTATTTCAGGATTGCTGGCATCTTGCCTTCCTTAAGAGAATCATTAAATAAATAATAAAAAAATTTAAAAAGTTAATCTCTAACATTTTTTACTTACCTTTCGGTATGGAAAAAGGCATTAAAACGCCTCCATAAAATCTCTCTCTTAAGATCTTACCACACTTACAAACAACAACGACGCTTTAAAATTAGCTGGGAAATGGCCTGTCATGAAAGGCCATAATGGAGAAATTGCTGGACTACTTTTAGAAGACAATTAACTTTATGCCATATCTCAAAACAAGTATTAATGATTGGATCATGGGTAACCCTTTTAACTTATTTAATGAAAGAATGGATAAAATATTAACCAAATTATAAGGCTTCACTATCTCTTGAGCCAGTAGGGAAAAAATAGATGCAGACTCACCCTGCATCCAGGGAATAACAAATTAGAGCCAGGTAGCCTCATCACATAACATTAAATATAAAACCAATACTGAACTTGCTCCTTTCATATAAGAAAAAGGGCATTGCTTTGGCAATCTGATCTCCACTGGCAGATATCTATGCCCACAAAGTGCCCCATTAAAGTTAGTGAGGTTGTTGAAGTTAAGAGTCCATCTATGCAGATCAGATTTCAAATGCTAAAGTGATATATATGGTGGAGGAAGAAGTGGAAAAAAGCTACAGGAGAATGCTACAGGCAATGTAAATAAATCTCTTAACTTTGAAACAGCATATAATTTGGGGGAGATATATTATATAGAGGAGTTATTTTCCTCTTGACACGCATCTTTCCAGCCACTAACCTTAAATGAGAGTCACGCATATGGGGACAGATTTTAGAATTGAATTGTAATTATTGGGATTTTATACTGAAAAAGTAAATAGATTTAGGAGCCCAATCCTGCAGACTTCAATCAAAACCATCACTGAAGCCCTTTAAAATCAATGGGAGTTTTTGCTATGTCAAGGTTGATTGATTGGGCACACCAGCCGGTCAGACAGATTTCTGTCAATACAAGGAATTCAGTTTGCTGAGTAGTAGCACAATGTAACTGAGACTTTTATCATAGGAGGACTTATGTCATTGTGCTGAACTAGTTTTAAGTTCAACGATGTTAGGAGATGAACCTGTGAACCTTTTAAAGTTGTTTGCTTTTGGTTATTGTTTTTTTCCATATTACACTTTATTGGGCCTCCTGTCCTGTAATTTCATTGCTTTGAACTCACATGAGTTTGACCTATAACTGTAATAAAGGAATTTGGAATTAGATGACCCAAGTTTTTCCATTATTCACTAGAGGCTGAGACTGTCTATTAAAAGACTTTAGTACTCTGTACCTTTGATATAATGAATATTTACTTGAGCAATAATTATGTTCCCTTGATCCTTAGAGCACACGGATTGTGCAGGTTGGGATTGTGCTGTAAGTGTGCAAACAAGAATATCTAAAGTATATAATTTTTTCTATCAATGTTCACAGAAAACTGAATTTCTTGGATAAAAATTAACACCATGATTTTTATTGTGCATAGTCATTTTAGGAGTGACAGTTTTATGAGATCTTGAAATATGTTCTTAAATAAGATTAATTGTACTTTAAAGTTAATTATAAACAACCACTACTAAGTCCAGCTGCTGCTGTCATTGAAGTCAATGGGAATTTGGCCCTGTACGTCCCTAATATTTGATTACAAAACTATTTACTAACACTAATATTCAAGTTTTACTACTTGCTTGATTGTGAAGGTAATGTTGCATTTCCTTGGCATTACAAAGTGATATACATTTCCAGAAAAAGACACACATACCAATGTCACACATATACCAATCCCACGAGACATTTTAAAAATCATTCAAGGTGTGATCCAAACCCACTGACGTCAAGGGAAAGACTCCCACTGATTTCAGTAGACTTTGGATCAGGCCCTCAGAGCTTGGGTGTTTCAATAAGGCCAGTTCTTCCCAAAGAGTAACTGTGAAAACAACGTTCTAAGTACATTGAGCCAAATTACTGGCCCGGGTCATTCTCAGCAGTGCAAATGGGGTTCAAACCTCCTTAAGACAGTGGCTGAGCGGAAATCTCCCACAGCCAAATCTGAAGCTCTTAAGAGCCCTTTTGTATGTCTCTGGCCCTTTCACCCAGCATAAGGCAGTGTAGTGGGAACAAAGCTCTCACCTTAGTATTTGGGAATGAGTGGTTACTTTATAAACTAAGACGCCAAACATACAATCTGATCAGTATAGGTGGACAGTTAGCAGTCTCATTAACTTCAGTGGGCATACGTTCCTGTCATTACATTGCAGGATCAGTGCCCTTTTTCTTATATGAACGGAGCAAGTGCATTATTGGCTTTTATCATATTTAATGTTATGTGGTGGGACTCACTGGCACCAATTTATTATTACCTGAATGCACGATGAGTCTGAATCTTATGTTTTTAGGATTTATCCTCCATATGTGTAGCTCTCCTTTAAGATTAGTGGCTGGCAAAAATGGATGTCAAGAAGAGAGTAGCTCCTCTATATAATACTTCTCCCTCAAATTATATGATGTATATATGAGTTAAGAGATTTATTTACATTGCCTATAGCATTCTCCTGTAGCTCTCTGTTCATTTTCTCTACCACATTTTTCTCCAATGGGCCCCTCCTCCCCACCAAAAAAGTAAGAGGGTATTTTTTCATCAGTCAAATAGAAAGCTAAACTTGGAAGCTAGACTGAATGAAGTCATTTTCCACATCTCTATTTTTTATGATCCATTGAAAGTGTTTAATTTTCTGTAAAATGTAAATGATTGATCCCAGATCATGTAAGTTCCAGTTCAGCAGGAAGAAACCTTGTAATATACTTGAGGGATCCTTTTGGCTAATTACCCAAGCTTGAACAGCTTTTGTAGAGAACTGACAGTGACTCCTAAGTAGCTATTGGGGATTACTTCAACATCAGCTAACAGCAGTAGCTCTTTGGGAGTGGCAAATTGTACATTTATAAGCATTTATAAAACAAACTATTTGAAAAACGGATTCATTTTACTTGTCTAATCTGGAGTTCATGATCGTATGTCTTCCCTGAAACAGCTGATAATATAAACACTTTGTAAAACTGTACATGGTTTCCAATAAAAATGTGCAGTGCAATTGTACAGAGCTGATGACAGAACTAGACCCTTGATGAGCAAAGATCAGGACACAGTCTTGTGTACTTATGGAAAGATGTGACATTTACTATGCTTAGAGAATGGAAAAATGTTGGTAGTAAGTTAAAATAAATAGAAGCCAAGCAGCTGGCTTTCACAATGCAACAGTGCAATCTGGCCAACTTGTTATCAGCTTGCAACTTTAACCCAGAAAACCTAATTTTCAAACTCATAAAGATCTTTATCTTTATTACTTATTTATTAAGTGAGCAGACTTAACAAGTCTGTATGGAAAGAGTGAGATGCTCCGCTCTCCACTAGTTTTGGGGTCACATGTTGGTAAGTGTGAGTATCCCCTAAACCTCCCTGCCAGGATCATGAAGTCTTCATCTGCAGATGATGTGGAAAAAAGCATTTGTTACAGCAAATAGAATGATAATGGAGAGGATAGCAATGAAGCATATGCCTGTGATGGTATATAAGGGCAATCTGCATTATATACACAGTCACTGACCAATCACTATATCCATGGGCAGATGAGGGTCTTCAGCTCAGGTCAGCAGCTTATCTAAGAGGATAACTCCAAATTCAAATCCTGCACCCATGCCAGCTGCCATACATGTAATTCTCTGCACTAGCAGTAGGGTGACCAGATAGCAAGTGTGAAAAATGAGGATGGGGTGGGGGGTAATAGAAGCCTACATAAGACAAAGTCTTGAATATTAGGACTGTCCTATAAAATCAGGACATCTGGTCTCCCTAACAGCACAGCAACACCTGGTGGGGTGGGAGAGTGAGAAAGATTCTGCACAAACTTCTCTCACTCAAATCCATCCAGAGTGTAGGTTGTTCAACCAACTCATTCAAACTCATTCAACCCATTTAGCTCATCTGACCTAATAAATTTACCAGAGCCCTGGCAATGATGAAAGAGGTGATGGGGACAGGCAGAGGATGCTTCTGGAAGTCTTTAGTCACAGCTCTGCATGTAGGTGGCTTTAGGTGATGGTTTTTCTCCATTGACTGGGGGAGACATGGAGATCTTATCCTCCTGAGATGACAGAGCTGGCCTTTTAGGGCGTAGCGCTGCTCTCCCCAATCCAGGAAAAGGGGACTGTAGAATACAACCTGCCCTTTCTGTAACCATCAGACCAACTCAGCAGCTGAAATAAAACAAAGATTCAAAGATTTGGGTCATGAAATGTCAGAACTCTTCTTGACAATGACCAAAGACTGGGACGTAGAACAGCATTTACTGCCAAAACACTGAAGCAATCTAACACAGACATCACTGCCATCAGTGAAACCAGACTCACTGATAAGTCCCATTTTGAGGATGTGGGAGCTGGCTAGATCTACTGTTTGACTTACAAGGACAAACCAAGACAGTTGGGGATAGGGTTCGCCATATGGTGTAAAATTGCTTGCAAGCTTTGCTCCCTTCCCAAGGGAGTCAATGACTGATTTATGACTCTGCATAAATGTGTCCAGAGACCAATATGCCACCATACTCATGGCTATACACCAACAATCATTCATACAGAAGAGGTCAAGAAGGTGTTTTTATGACGATCTCAGCAGGGCCATCAGAAGTGTGCTACAGCAGGACACACTCTTTGTCCTTGGAGACTTTAATGCTCAGCGGAGCTGACTGAGATATGGAGAAATGTGCTAGGCCATTATGACTTTGGAAGATCAAGCTCCAATGGCCAACTACTTTGCTCTAAGCGGGCTGAATGTCAATCTCACTGTCACCAACACAGTTTTACAACAGGCATAGTTGGTCAAACTATGACATACACTGGACTACTCCTCCGTGCAGCAGCCAGAGTTGCCAATCATGAAGGCAGACACCCACCACTGCAGCCAATAGAGGAAAAAAGACTTGTTATAAAGGAAAGAGTAAAGAGAAGGAAGAGGAGGCATAAAGACTTGGGACAGCAAAGGGGAACACCCCAGCACCAGGTTGCTTCCATGAACATAGCTAAAAAACTGAAATAGACTGCTAGACTTAGAGATGAGGACCTAAGAACTGCCCTATAAAAGGACAAGCTAAGAACAGCCCATTAGAAGTAGCAGAAACCCCTCAAAAGACGACACCAGGAGACAATGACAGGTAGAAACATAAATATTGGTTTGATGAGAATGATCCTAAGATAAACCAGCTACTGGAGACCATACACACCGTATACAGGTCCTATATCCTGGACAAGAAATGAGGAGCAAAGAACGCCCATGTACCTTCAGGCCAAACATATACTGTAAATCTGATTAAGGCTAACGAAGGGCCACTAGTTGGAGCAGAAGGCTGCAGAACTGCAGGACGTGGCTAACAAGCATGATATGAAGGCCTTCTATGAAGATCCCCATGCTGTGTGTGGCCCAAAACCCAGTGGTACTGCTACTGTTCTCAGAACAAATGATAACCAGCTATTCACAGACCAAAGGGATATTCTCAAATGCAGAAGACTTTGATAGTCTCCTGAGCTGTCAATCCACTGTGTATGACCAAACTATTAACTGACCTGGCATTGAGAGTTGAGAGCTCAACTGCACTGCACCAGATGTGATCCTCATGGAGGTTTTCTGTATACTGAAAGCAGTGCTCTATATTCACTCTCTACTGTGCTGGAATTGTAATGTTGACAATTTATCATCAGCCTTTGCCACATCTATTGGCCTACCTTTATTAGCTATTACTTTGCAGGATGATGCTTTTTTGAGTTTCCTTCCCCCGCTATGCTTTTCAAAATCAGACCTTCCGGTACTTTTTAGGTGTATCCTGCCTATGCAGATGACTCTTCCCATCATCCAAGACCCCAGTTTCTTCATCTCAGGGAGTATTATGATGTTGGTGCCATTAACGCTTTGGAGTAGGTATGGCATCTTACCATTGAGAAAGGCTTTTTACCTAGAGCTGAAGCTTTCCAGCCATTCCTGTTAGTGACTTGCAACAATCTTCTTCACACCATGACCTCACTGGAATGTATCTGCCACTTATTAGTGCCCTCAACACCCTACCAAATTGGATTAATCTTATTGTTTAGAGTGCCTTTAATTAATCCAGAGACATGATTTCAAATATTAAGGACGAATTTACTTCTTTAGGTAAAAGGACAAGGTTGTTCTGTACTTCAGTGGGAACTGTGGGAGTACAAATGGATGATAACGATATGATAATCTGAAATAGAAAGTACAAAGTACCTCTCCATTTTCTGAAGTATAATTCAATTTTTCTTCTTCTTGCTCACCCATAGTGCTTTAAGATCAATCGTGTCTAAAACGGATAACACAGATAAAATCCAGAAAAGTAGAAAAGTGTTCACAGGAACCAACATGGTGGGAGGGACAGACAGGAATCTCTATATGACAAACTTATCAGATGCTCTCTTAGTAGTAGTAATTTCTTACAGGGAAAATCCTGAGCACTGAAGATCATCCCTCAGCATAGTTACAAAGGAACACGGGAAGCAGAAATGCACAGCAATATCATACTCACTTCTGTGAACTTAAATGGGCCTGTAATTTACATCTTGAAGATGCATTGTAGGATAGGACACCATGTGACTCCAGTGCATCAGGTGACCAGAGTGTAATCAGCATGAGTTCATGTACACTTAATACAGTGTGTACATAAGGAGTTTTTCATAGTGGATGAGAGTTAAGGGTGCAACTGTCCTGAATTTGATTGTGATTTGTCAATGGTCTTTTTCCTTAACAGTTCTTGTTGCGCTGGTCAAAGGTCCATAATCTGCAGAAAGTTCTTTTTTCCTTTCATCCATGCTGGTTACAGCATGAATAATTTATTCTATGTCTTTACAGATACTGAAAAATACACTTTCTAGAATGGTGGTGATGAGGCAGTCTTAGTCCATTGGTGCACAGTTAACCAGATCTACCTGCCTCTTTTACATAGAGCAGACAGTGCTCTCCAACTCAGATCAGTGGATCCAGGGAGTCTGTGAGCATAGCTGTCTGCAACTTCGACTGAGAGTAGTAGGCTGGCCCACAGATCCTTACCTTTGGCTCCTGACTGAAGGACAAGAGCAGAGGTAGCTCAAGAGGCTACTCTGATCTTATTTCCATCCATGCCAGTAAGCAAGGTTTATGTATAGAAATTATTTTCTATCTATCATCTGTTATCTGTTGTGGCCTGGAGACAGGGACAGGAAGATTGTAGAGCCTATGAAATTAGAGCTGTGTGTTCACTTGAATTATTAAATGGCCTGGTTGATGTATAATTGAAATAATAATAAAAATACTGCTCAAAGGAAAGAGATGGGTCAAAAATGTTCCTGTAAGGACAAGAAAATATCTTCCACCTTCTCCTTGATGATCTAATTCTTTTGTCTAACCAAATTAGCTACAGCCTGAATTCCAAGAAATCTAACATACTAATTTCTTTCAGTGTTTAAATGTCTGTTATCAATTACTGGCCATTGATGCAATGATAGTAAAGTCTTTGAGCATTTATTATGTTGATTAAGCTATTCAATAACTTAAAGTAAATGAATGCCTGATATCAATTTCCGTGCTCTGAATCAGAGTTGTAATTAACAAACTTTAAAAGCAAATTAAATGCAATATTTTGTACTTGATTCCTTCACATTTATCTCTACTCCTGCTCAAGAGTGGGCAGCCGTAGTAGGTTTTTAAGTAAAAGGCTATAATATGTCCATTTATTGGGTTTGTATATTACCTGAAAAATCAGACTTCTAAATCTATACTTAGGCACTTACATAAAAGCAGCCTGACTTTTTTCAGAAGCACTGAGTTACCCACAAATCTCATTAAAGTCAATGGAAATTATGGATATTCAGTATCAATTAATGAAGAGCTAGTTTTGTCTTGCAGGCAGAACAGGCAGTCATATAGCTGGGAATGCAAAATGTTCAGTGGCCATTTATAATGGGAGCTGTAATTAGTCTGGGAAAGTGCCGACGTTTCCCTATATATTGGAAGCAGCACAAGCCGGTCTCTCAATCTATGCCATTCTTAAACTATGATCTTAACTACAACAAGGTGTACCTATCTCTTCTGGGCTCCAAAATGTGTATTGAGGCTGAAGAAAGTACCAAAACTGGATGCTTAAGTGAATTGGGGCTGTGGTCCCTTCAACTTAATTGAGCCTCAGCCCTCAGTCTTTCCAGTTTATAAAATGCCCCATCTATGATTATGTGAGTCATGCATGGCTCTTGTCTAGACACAATTCTTAATGAGTGACTTTATCGTAGAGGAACCATTTGTAGCATCTCATTCTTCCCAATGTCAGTAATAATGGAGGGAAAGGAGAATGGACAATACAGGGTAAAAGTAGGCATGGTTAGTCCCAGGTAGTATGCAAGAGCTATTTTAAAAGCTATATTAACAAATTAGTAAGGCTGCAGGCAGCACCCTATCAGACTGGTTAACAGTTGCTCTCCCAGACATGCTCTCCAGATTAACCAAGCATGAAGTAACAGATCCTAAATATAGATTTCTATTTTAGTTAGCAGGTGTTGTCTCAGCAGATAAAATTTCCTGAGTATCCCATACCCTGTAAATGCAGTGTACTAGACTTTTAGAAACATGTGTGCAAAGTTAATTGTTTTCCTTTTAATCTGTAGGACAAAATAGCTAAGAGGTGATCACTTGTACGCTCACTTGCAGGTATTATATATTACTGAGCAAAAATACTTTGAGATGTGACATGGAGACAGACACAATTACTTCAGTTCATTCCAATGACAATGCTGAAGTGTTTCTGTAAGACCTGAAAATCTGGTTCTTATCATGTACATTGTGTATTAAATCCTGCCTTGGTTTGCACTTCCTGCGATTCTCAGTTTTCAATCAGATTTCAAGGAATGTAGAGTTGTCCATGCTTTAGACTTCATTGTTAACTTCCCCATCCCCACCTTCTTCCTAACGTCTCCAGAGTTTGTAGACCAAAACTAGCCTTTTCCTAACCAATATTTTGTTTCTGCCAGAATCTTCCATTTTTGGAGATGAAAAAATGGAACTGGGACATTTTCTGTCAAGGGAACCCCCAGAACATTTTCACATGGTACAACTCCGGCTCCCTGCCTCTATGTGGGCACTAACTGCAACTCCCTGCATTAGTAGCAGGGGTTAAAGTAAGGGGGAACGCACTGGAACGCAGTTCCGAGGCCCACAAATTTGAGGGGCCAGAGTTCCAGGGCCCCTAAAAATAGAAAAATCTGGCGGAACGCATGTTCCGCCCTGCCCTGGCTGCTGGCAGGTCCTACACCCCACCGTTTTAATCACAATACTTATTGTGTTATGCAGTGTTTGCTAGTTTGTGACAATAATTGCTATAGACATAAATGCCATATAAAATTATACATATTTTTATGGAGCGATAACCGATGCATGTGGTACTGAGATGTGGTTGCAAATGCCTACCTGCGCTGGGGCCTGCACATTCATGAAGGGGGCCCAGACAATACGGGAAGGGGGCCTGGAGATTAGGAGGGTTCCGGGGCCCATCCAATTATACTTTTACCACTGATTAGTAGTAGGCCTCAAGATTATTATTGAGCGAATCCTGTGCTCAGGGCAGAGGGGACAGGTACTACTGGAAGTGGAGGAGCTGAAGGGGGCCTCTTGCAGGAAATGGTCACAGAGAAGCAGCGATGGGGAGCAGCACTGAGCACTCCATTGTCCTCTCAGGTTTGACACCATGGCTCCTCAGTCATGACAAGGGAGCAGCAAACCTATCCCGTGCTGTGGCTGCCATGCACCAGGTTACAGCATCACACACTCAGCTTTGGCCTGCCACCCCATCGCCACTGCCATTGGGTGGTGAGTAGACAACAATGAGTAATGTGTGTATGGATGCCACTGCTGAACACTAACATCACTCACACAAGTGAGAAGTTGCTGGGCTGGTTGGTTGAAAACCAACAAACAAACCACTACAATTTTTCATACAAAGTTTCATTTTGTTGTTGTTGTTTCTTACACAGTTTGAATAGAAATTACCATATTCTAACCACCTTTTCACAACTCCTGTTCCCCAAGTACTCCATAATTAGGTCCATTATCTGATGGAAACCAGATCACGATACCTAGTCACCGACAGCTCTCCAAACTCAAGGGTTCTCACTCCCATAGGAACAAGCTCCAAATAGGTTTATCCTAATGATCTCCTGTGCTGTTCCCGCTGCTCCATGAGTGCAAAGCAAGGCTAACATTAACTTATCTAACCATGGCAGGGTCAGCCCAGTATAAGGAAATCTGTGGGGGTGTAAAGCCAGTGTGATGATTGCCATGCCACTCTTCTCTCTACAGCTGGCATTGGGGCATGTCTGGGGGGTGAGGGAAGGAGGTGGTGTTGGGACCATTGTCAGATGGCATAAATTAGAGCAGTCTTCCAGCAGCTATTATTAGATGTGACAGTGTGGGGAGGGTGGGTGGGGGGATGGGGCTTAGTGCACAGTGGTTCCAGATCTGGGGAGGGGGATGGAACCAGGGCCAAATTAACCAACCTCAGAGCCCTGGGCTGCCCACCAGCATATGGGCCCCCCCCTGGCCTGGGGCCCCAGTCCCCACACCACCATGGGACCCCCTGGCTTGGGGCCCTGGCCCTCCACCATGGCAGCCTTCAGGTGGGATGTCACTGGGAGGGCCTTTGGGCCAGAAGGTACTCCTGCTCTGGCTCCACTCCAGCCGGTCTGCCCCCAAGGCGGGGCCAGCTGGCATGCAGTGCAGACTTTGGTGCAGGCCCCCAGGGCCATATCGCATGCCACCTGGTCCCGCCTGCACAGTGGAGTGAACAGGAGCCAGCCTCCCTCACCCCTGGGGGTGGCCGAGCTGGCCCAGGAGTGGGATGGGAGCATGGAGCTTGGCTCTTGGGCCCCACCCTCCCCCAGTGCTGGCATGGAAGGGGCCCTCTCAGCACTCCTCCAGCTCCTGCTGGTTCTGAGCAGGAAGGCAGTGGGGAGAGGGCGGATCAGGCAGGGGCCTTAGGGGCTGAAGCCCAGGGCCCCCCTTTAACTCCTGCATTAATCCAGCCCTGGATGGATCACTACTGGTATCTTGGTACCCCTCCTCCCAAGTTACACTACATGGTCCTCAGCCATAGCCAAGATCAGACTGAATTGGTAATTTGAACTATTTTTGTATTGTTTAAGGCTGTGCATGTTGGCTAATGATTTGAAATTTTAAACAGCTCAGTTACTTATTTATTGCATTTCAGTACAGCTTTCAATATGCATTTGTGGAGGTACAGTTTGTGTCTGGGGCAGTTACAGACTCTTTTCCTTTCCTATTAATCAAGTAGCAAAACATAAATACCTAAAGAAAAAGCTAGGCTTCTAAAGATAAATCTGATTTTATCCTAATGAAAGCATTGAAATTGATAAATAGGGCTCACTGTCCACCTTTGACTCATGTTGTGAAAAATAAAAAGAGCAAGAATCAATGATGTATTAACAACTGTAACTTTCAATTTCCTGGCATTTGAAGATTCAAGAGAGCTAGAATCAAAATTTGAAGACACGGGTGCCAACAAAAAATTGTGTCTTCAAAATTGGTGCAGGTGCCCAATTTCCCATAAATTCCACATTTCCTCATTCACATGCAATCAAATATATTTAAATGCATCAACATGTATGTTGCATGTGCAGTGGGAATCTGAATTAAAGCCAAGTTAAATCAATGGAAAGAATCCCTTTTACTTCAATGAGTTTTGGGTCAGACCTGAAGTACATACATTATTTTGTGGGTACAAACTAGTCTCAGTGTTTCCAAATGTGACTCAAAACTATCCAGGTCCATATTTTTTATATAATATCCTCAGATACTCTAAAATAGAGGAAAGAATGAATCACCTTTTATGACAGGTTACATGAAGTTCATTATTGACATAAGACACAGAATTAACTCTTCTGGATGGATGTAAAACCAGACTGCACAAAGCAGCAGGAAATGCAGACAGATAATAATCCTGCACTGGCAGGGTGGTTGGAACTGAATGATCTAACAGGTGTAATTTACATAAACCAAAATCACTCCAGTAAAGTGGTACCAGCTTACTCCAGTGTTGAATTTAACTCTGTGACTCTTATTGGCCATATTCCTGGCTGCACCTAGTATCCACTGAAGAACAGGTCTGAGGCAATAGAGAGCCAGCAATGCCTATTTCTCCCTGCAGGGGCATGGTGCGGGAGCTAGGTATGCCCTCTCTATGACATCTGGGATATTTCCAACCATGGGAGAAACCTCAGCTGGAGAAAGCCTCATTATTTCACCCCTTTGCATCCCAGAGGAATAAAAGCATCTGGATAAAGAAAGATAATTTGGTTCTATGATTCCAGTTAAGACCATGGATTAAAAATGTCAGAAGTGTCTAAGGGCACAGCAAAATGTGTCAGGTGGTGTGATTTGTAAAGTACATTAACTGTTCTCTCTCTGCCCCATGTAAATCCTACTGGCATGCTCTAAAAGGTACCTAGTTCACGTTAACAGTCTTGTTTCAAGCAAGTAAGTACAAGTTTCAAAGAAGACTACGTTAACGTGAACTAGGTACCTTTTGGAGCATGCCAGCAGGGCCCACACGGGGCAGTTAGAGTCTAAGACATTAAAGCAGTTTACAGATCATGGTCTCCAGAGCTCTTTGATGGCACCATCTAGACAGTGGTGGATTAATGCATGGGCCCAGAGGGGCCTTGGCCAATTTGGAAGTGTCTGCAAGACCACTGGAAGCTGTCTGGGGGCTTTTGAATGGAGGGCTTCTGCTGCTGGAACTGTGATCCTGCCCCCTCCTCCTCCTCTTCTCTTGAGGCTTCACCCCCTGGTTGGAAGCCATAGTCAGGCTGTGGTAAGAGCCATCCAGAGAGCCCAGGCTGGTGTGGGGAGCCCCAGACCCTCCACCTGTACTGGATGGGAGGCCAGAGTGCCTGAGAGGAGCCCTGAGCCCGTGTCCCCACCCACCTGGTGTGCACAGTTCAGGGCAGATAGAGCATCCAGAGCATCCCACACTCGGTCTGGTTCCCTAGGCAGCTTTTACCATGGCCCAGCTCTAGCTTCCGGCCTGGCCAGGGAGTGGGACCTTGGAAGGAAGAGAAGAAGAGGGTGGAGGCCTGTGGGAAGGGAGAAGGGGTTAAAGCCAATCTCAGCCCCCCACCAAGAAAAGGCTATTGCCACTAGGAGGAATTGTGCTTCACATCCAGGGAATTGATCACCTGATCACCACCACTCTGAGCCTGCCTGAGGCTAATACACCTATGTTAAAAAGTGGGCAGGCATGAACCCCCTGACCCATCCCACTTCCAGCACCCCTGGGTCTCCATGGTGTAAATGTTCTTTGTGCCCATGGCCCAATACATCTTAATCCACCTCTACATGTAGACACCATTTTCAAAAGTCTCTTTGTCCCAGATCATCAAAGGTGCCTGAGTCATTTTTTAAAATGAGCATTTAGGCATTTTTGAAAATGTTACTTCCTTTCTTGAACTCCAGCTGAGTAGTTACTTGGACAGAACAGCTATGGAGCTTATGGCAGGGTTTCTAAGATCTGTAATGAGGACTATATTAAATAAAATTTTGGCCCATATTGAGACAATTGTATTCTTGATAGGCTGGAAAATCTTTGAAAGCTTGCAACAAAAAGTATATTGTTGCTTATATAGTAGAGTGATAAGACATTGTTTACTTTAATGGTCAATAAAATTGTCTGTTCTCAGGTGTAATGCTCATATGTGGTTACCAATAGTTAACATGAGACTTTAGACTCGGTTTATCCTTGTGACGTTCAATGGAACAAATATCTCATAGTTTGTAGATAAGGATCATTGAGGGATCAGTTTCAGAGTGACACAGTTGTTTCAAAATTCACCTTGGGTATAACTTTTCCCTCAGGCTTTATCTAAAAAAACCCAAACCAATCTGCTTGGCTAATGAGGTTCAAAGGGGTTAAAAGAATATATAGGATCCTTATTCTTACATATGCATATGAATAATTATTAATGAAATATTAGTATTTGCAGATACAGATGTATAATGTGCAACATTTCATAAAACCATATAGTATGTTATTCTTTTTATATTTAGGCAATATAAATTCAATCAATACATTTATTCCATGTCTATGTGATTCATAACTTTGATGTTATCCCCAGAGATGTGGTGAGTTTATATACTGGAAAATTAATCAAACTCTTAAACACATACAAAAGGAATTTAGTGAGGAAACTTCAATACCGATATACTGTAAGGACAACCCAGAGCTTTATCTATTTTACTGTCAATCTTTGATTTGTTCCCACTGCACTGTGTGCTAAAAAAGCGAAAATGCTTCAGACTTTGTAGACAAGGTTGGAATACGGCTTATTTGGAAGTGAATTGCATTGCTTTAAAAATTGTTTGGAAAAATTCCCATTGACTCAAATGGTGCAAGATCAAAACTGAAAGGCTTTATTTATCCTGCACAGTTTGCTTATGTGAGTGGTTTCATTAAGGCAGTGGAGTTAGTTGTGTGTTTAAGCACTGCAGGATCAAGTGGTAACAAAATATGAGCATGATCCTGCAACTCTTACTTATGTGAATAATCTTTGTGAACATGAACTCCAGTCCTGGTCCTATTAAAGTCAGTGGCGGAGATCCCTTTGATTACATGCATGAAGGATCATGCCCGCAAGCAGACCCATCACCTTCTGTGGAGTGACTCATGTGAGTAATAATTTGCAGCAGCAGGTATTAATCATGTGAATATAGGTGCAGATGATTTCTGTTTGCTGTGGGTACAAAATGTGAAACCATTTTTGGCAAATTATTTTGACTCCTTAACAATTAGATTGGCTATCTAGAAACTGAAACAATTATCCCAAACTGGCTAGGGCTGTAGCCAATGTTTGGGGTTTTTTAGCATGTAAGACCACTGTCCTTGAAGAGAAAGCCCTAGACTCTTGTTTGGTTTTAGGAAGGAAAGGAGACGAAAGAGCAATGGGAATACATTTTCTTTTTTTCCCTATGGTTGCTGTTTTCCTTTTAATAAATCCCTTCTGAATCCTCCCTCATTATAAGTAAATGCAAATTGACCAATAGTATGATCTTACCACACATATGTAGATTATCTGATAATATTTAACAGAGAAGAATTGGTAGAATTGCACACTTGCAGGATATAGCACATGGATAGCAATGGCCCAAGCCACAAAGATTGAATCTGGATATAGATCCAAAATTTGGAGTGTTCTATGGATTTGATTCAAGACTATTTCTATATGCCAATATCTGAATTTGATAGCCAGCCAGCAACTATATTGATTCATGTGGGCAAAGGGGAAATCCCTCAGAGTTTTCTACCAGCTTTCTACTTGGTCACTGCTCTCAGCAATCTTTTCTTCCTAACTAAGTGGCTACATAAAGGGCATGGTTCTTTAGTTCTTGTCATCTCTTATTGCAGTTGTTTTAGTAGCAGTGGAGTAAGAAAATGGAGCATTGGCCTCTTGGGACAGAGTTCCATAGGGCAATGCTATTGGAGTACTTGGTCTGTGCGTGTCTCTATATCCATATGTAAAAATTAGGTAGTTGCTCACATGGGTACCTGTTTGCTCATATGATTATTTGATTTACATTTGCAAATACACAAAGGCTGATTCTTATGTTCTCAACAGCTCTGTGTAAATTTCTGCGCATGTTCATGATGTTAACTCTGAAAATTTGTCCTTTTGTGCACTTTAAGGGCAATTATTACTAACACCATCCTGTGTTTCAGGTGGTTTTTGGTTGCTGGACAATACTTCACTCCCATAACAGTTACAGCAGAAACAGAAACTGCAGAAGCAGAGGCGGCCTTTGGCTATTGGGGGCCCTAGGCGAAGGCCCCTTGTGGGGCCCCCTATAGGCCCACAAGGCCCATTATAGGCTTGCAGGGCCCCCTCTGTGACCCTGCCTCCCCCACCACTCCGACCCCAGCTCCTCCCACACGACCCTGGCCCTTTGAACCAGCTTCTCCTCCTGCTGCGGACCAAGGCAGACGTGACTTTTGGGGTAGCCGATAGGGCCCATTGCAGCTTGGGGCCCTAGGCGTGCGCCTGCTTCGCCTACCCCAAAAGCCGCCTCTGTGCAGAAGCAATGTCAGACACCTCTAGCTCTCCGTTGTCTGATGTTGAGAAATACATAGTGAGAGTCTCATTTAGGGTGGGAGATCTATTTGCTTTTTAACCGATAAATCATTGTGATACATTTTGCTCAGTGGCTGGGTGTGACCTGTGAACTGTTCCTCTAGCTTGTTTGGAAGTGCACGTTAAAATGAACTTCTAAAGGGATGTCAGAGCAGGGCAGCTCCAGCTAGCTATATTTTGGCATGAAAGGTGTGACAGGTGAATCTTATGCTTGTGCAATGCTAGTGGAAAATAAAATGAATGGCCAACTAGAAGGAAAGTGATAACACTCCAGTCCTATATTTATATAAGGACTTTTATCTTAAGGATCTTAAAACACCTTACAAACTTAACAAATCCCTGGGTATAGTTTGTATTTTTAATTGCCCAGCTTAGTAACAATACATAGCAACACTGCAGTAAAGAATACTCTGTCTAGTAGAAACTGTACAGGGAGGTTAGCTCAGCAAAATATAACTGTCCAGTTTTAGCCTAGGTGATGCGGCTAAGACAAGTTACCTAGGATCTGTAAATAACATTAGTCAAAACATTGATGTCACTTCCATCAGCACAGTGCTATGGTAGATCATTGATGAAGTTCATACAGAAATCACCAAATGTTTCCTCTTTTCAATGCAAATAATGCAAAATAGTTCAGTTTCACTTGGTGTTTTCCCCCTCATGCTAAGCCCCACAAATTGACTTAGGTTAGCACAAAACTGGCCTCAGTTTAGTATGCATCTCAACTATAAACTGAGTCAAATTTCACTCACATATATGTGTAACTGAGGAAAAGTGTTTGGAGGTTTGGGTTTGTAATGAAAGTGAAAACTAGGAGAGTTAATCTGTATTGGGTTTCACTACAGCACGTCCCCAACAGCTCTGGTGCATGGAACAATTCCCACATGTTCAGCATCTCTAATTCTTAGGTGACACATTGTACCGCCCTGTCCAGTTTGTAAAAGTACCAGAGCTTTGTATGAACAGCCAACAATTATTTCCCTGGAACAGAGCCCTGTGGAAATCCAGATTGCCAGTCCGCCCACAACTGCACATATGTATGGCAATTATCAGGTTTAGGTCTGGACCTGATGTAAACAAATAATGAATGTTGGCTGGAGGATAATTAAATGTTGTCAGAACATTGAATTCCAAAAAAAAACCAGCTGTGTATAATTGTGTTGGTTTCCACCAAAACAGAATTTATTTTATACATAAATACACAATGAATAAACACACTGTTGCCAAGGTATGCAATTAATGAATAACAGATTAATCAAAACACTCGCATGCCCGTATATTTATTTTAAACCTATTTAAGCATTATTTACAACAAAGAATTTGCTAATAAACTTCCTGCTATGTTAGAACTTGTCTAACGGAGCACAAAAATAAGAGAGATGCACAAGGAAAACAGTATTTACATGTGCTCCTTCCAATTAATCAGAGCTGTTAATTAAAGTACAATTCTGTTCTGAAAAGCTACTGTGTACAAATGGTACTTTCATACTTGACAGATCTTCCTATTCATATTCAGAATCAGATCTGCTGACTTTAATGACAATACATATTTTCTGGTATTTATTCCTGCTAGCCCTAGAGAGCTAGCCTTGCAACAGGGGGAATGAGCTGTATTCTGTTCCTTCTGGTGTATCAGCAACAGAACAGCTTTCTAAATTTTAGCCAGTAACAACTGTGCAACCCTGCTGATGTCAGTGGGGTTGCAAAGGTGACACTGAAGTCATAATTAGAACACAGAGGGGTTCCACAGGTGTAACTGAGGTCCTAATTTGGCCTGGAATACATTGATTACTGTTGATTATGTGCAGGAAAGGAAGAGCCCAGTTTGACTCAGAGCCCATGTTGAGTTTTCAAGACCGGCCATTGGAGGGAAAAAAATCCTCTTTACTTGTAAATTGGTAAGAGTTAGCATGGAAGTCATTGAGAGAGAATAAATATGGAGCCTCACCATGCTATTTTGCATTTTAAGTGAGGAAGAGGCCCAAGATTAAAGACTGTAGGAAGAAGTTTGTGTTCAATTAATGGGCAGAGAGATTGAATGCAGGATTCAGAATAAAAAAATAATACAACTTGTTTTTTGTCTTGTTAATTATTTCCTGAATTAATTCCTGATTTATGGGCTGAATCCTCACCCTGTTGAGTCATTAAAAAAAACAACCTTCCAATGGGTTCTGTAGGACAAGGTCTGGACCCTAAGAAAATAAAGAGTTGGTCAGACATATATAAACTCTTCAGTGCAATTGTAACCTCTCTCTCTCTCTCTCTCTCTCTCTCTCTCTCTCTCTCTCTCTCTCTCTCACACCAATATGGAAACCACTGGTAGCCTTTTCCCAGATGTATCCCATGACAATATAGGGCTCATCTCGTTACTCAGGAAGCTTCTCAGGGTATGTCTACACTGCAGCTGTAAGGTATAATTTCCAGCTTGGATAGACACATAGGCTATGTCTACACTGTGTAATTTAAGTCGACTTAGTGTGTCTGCACTGAAAATTAAAGTCGACTTTGGGGGGAACTTAAAAAGTCGACCTAGAGCATCCACACTGGATGCCTAGGTTGACTTCTAGGGGCTTAGGGGGACCTAGGGGAGGTCCACGGGGGCAGGAGGGGCACCCCTTGCCCAATGCCAGGGGGCTCAGCCTTTGCCCCATTGTACCTAGGTACAATGGGGCAAAGAGGGACAGGGTCCCTAGCAGGGCATAGGGGCAGGGTGGGCAGGGCTCTGCCATGCCCTATGGGGGCGCATGCCAGGCTCCCTCTGTGGCCCCCCCCCCCAGCAGGAGGGCATTGGTGCAGCCCTGGGGTAGCCCTAAGTCGATTTAGGGCTACCCCATCGCTACACTGGCTTAAGTCGACTCTAGGGAGTCGACTTAAGCCTTAGATCTAATAGAAAGAAGGTTTAATAAAGTCGACTTAATTTGAATTAAGTCGACTTTATTTTCCTTAAGTCGACTTAAGCAAGCTCCTTAAGTCGACTTAAGGAAACTGTAGTGTAGACGCAGGGTAAATTAAGTCGACTTAATTTACCAGTGTAGACGCAGCCATACATGCTAGCTTCGGTCTATCTGGAATGCTAAAAATAGCAGAGTAGCTGGAACCGCATGGGTAGTAAGATTGGCTAGCTGTCCTGAGTCCAATCCCATCTGAAACTCTAGGTACATACTTAGGTGGCTCACCCATATTCCACACTTGCAACCATGGCTAGGTTTCTATCACTAGCTTGATCAAAGCCATGCAGGTTGTGATTACTCTTGCTGGAAATTACATCATCCTCAGTAGAAGTAGACATGCCCTCAGTCCTATTACTTGCATCAGACTTTCAGGAGCTCTCTCCCTCTAGATATGAGAATAGTACATGCAGCCTCACGTAAGTCTATTCATGACTCACCTGCTACAGTTGTTATAAGAGTGGACATCTTTTCCCCAAAGACCAAGCGTATACCTCTGCAGTGTGTCTACCTTAAACTGGATTCTAACACTGTCCGAGTCCTGGGTTCACTGTCTCACGTACATCTCCTGCAACGCTAACCTATCTCCATGTCTCCATATTATACTCATAACCCTGTCTATTTTCAAGCTAATTTTATGTCCAGGCCAATCGGGCTGTTAATGAATATCTACCTATCTATGGCATTTCTGAGGTGCCTGTCACCAGGATATCTGAATGACATTCTAAATTTAATGAACAGCTGCTGCCCATTGAAATTAACTGTAACTCCTATTGCTTAAATTAAACTTGCTTGAAGTAAAAAGGATAGGCAGGTGTTAGATACTATTTATACCGCAACATAAAATTTATCCTAGACTAAGGGCTAGTTTCAAATTATGCATTTCCTGCTGTTTTGATAGTTTGCCTGAAAATGCTCTATGATAGTTGAATCCAGACAGAAGAGAATGTAAAAGCAGGTCCTTGGATCACAATTTTTGTCATCTTTAAAATGTGGATAGTTGTACAAAGGAACAGGACTGTGCTCTTTATTAAAGCACTTTCAATGTTAGCATTTTATATTTAGGATATCAGCATAGAAGCTGCTGGACTGAGGTTAGCTGGGCCATTTTGCCATATACAGGCACTCTGTCTTTCCTTGCAAGACAAAATAATATTAGCAGTTTTTTTAGTTCTTATTATCTCTGCAACGTGCCTTAAGTCATGTCTACACTCATGGTGGCAAAGTCACCACCGTCAGATTGATTTTTCTGGATCGACTGAGTGGTCAATAAAGACATGCTCAGACGATCCAGAAACTGACTTAATAAAACCACCCCCTCAAGTGGCATACCGCTGCATTGATGGGAGCGCATTTCCCGTTAACGCAGTTCAGAGAAGACACCACATTAAAGGGGAGTTGGGAAGTCGATGGAAGTTACGCAAACTACTCATAGATTGATTGAGCCTATGTCATGTGATTAGGTGTGTCAGCATTGCGCAGCAAAAATCAGTCTCTGTTGGTTTTGCAGAAGGAAAAAGAAGCTGGATTTCAGTTGAATTGTCTGATCTAGCTGGAAAAAGCTAACTTTTCCCTCCCAGCTCCCAAACACTCCCCGACAATAAAATCTTCACCATACACACGCACTTCCTCCTAGTCTACCCCCTTTGGCTAGGTGACTGGCTGGCAAATCCTGGCCTAGTTAGCACAGTTATTACTTTCTGTAACTCCTTTAGGGTATAACTTTATATTTGGCCTAGCAGTTAGCCTTGTTATTACAAGGGTATATGTATACATTCTCTTGGATATCAGCCTGAGGCCTATAGTGTATTATTGCTGGATGGAAGCTAACACACAGTACACTTTTGTAATTTCCCCAGTTATTAGGACTTTTTTTTAGCATTGTTACAATTTAACATTTAGTCTGATAGAAATATGTTCTGTACTTATAAGGGAAATGTGTCAATTCTCTAGGTAGGAGTTAAAGATCAGACTGAAAGTGTAGTGCATTATACCTTGCTGGAGTTTGGGGGTGTAGGATGGGAAACAAGGTGGGGAGAGAGCCCCTTCCAGTCTTATTTGCCACATTGCAAGTCATCATAGTAGGTCAGTCTGCCATTCTATCTATCAGGTTTTTTATTATCAGATATCAGCAGCTGAAATGTCAGTTGGATTTGGCTGGGCCTTTCTATGTGATAGCCATATGTGGCGGTGGCATAACAGTAGCTACTGGAGTTAATGAAAACTGATTGCTGTCACAGATAGCTGATTGGGGCTAGAAAGTAAAATTCAAATTCACTTGTCAGCACCTGTTTATAACCCATCTTTATTCCATGGTGTAAGAAGAATACTAAATCTTTGGCAAAAAAGAAAAAAATGGAGGAGATGAAGCCACTTGAATTTCCCTGGTAGAAAGTTGGAGGAGGATGGTTTCAGTGCTTCCAAGTGGCATTACCGGAAAAGGAAATACCTGTACAGAGCAAGCCCAGAGGCACTGGGGAGCTGAAGGTCAGCTTAGCAATTGCTGACTGTATGCTTTTCTAAAATTTTTATTTGCTCATCTTCAGTCCTGTGACTGCATGAGTTCAGTGCACTGGACAGATTCAGTAGTGATTTGGCAACATTAGCAACACTGGGTTCCTCTTGCAGGCTCACAGATTGTAACTACAAGTGTGCAACAAACTACAGTAAATAGGAGCTTGGGATTGTACGTTGGCACACTCTTTATGAATATGTGGCTCTGATCCATGAGCAGAACCAACTCAAGGGATCGCTCAAAGAAACGTTGTGTGACTTGGAATTTGAGGGTTGGTAGGGGGTATGTTACTCAAGCTTGCTTAAAAACATTTTTTAATGTTTTGGGAGATTTTAGATTTCTTCCAAAAGCCCCTTTTTGAAGAATCTTTATCTGATGGTCTAGTTTGTGTGAATGCTGGCATTGCTGCCCACTGCATTGTTGGTGTCCCTTCTGTTCACATGCATTGCTTCTGTTTACTGAGACCTAGGCCTCACTGACGGCCACAAAATCACCACCATCAGATCGACCTTCCCAATTAACTGATTGGGTCTGTGAAGACTCGCTCAGTCAATCGGGAAGCCAGTCTCTGAACACCACCCCAGCAACTGGAGTAGTGCTGAGCAGAAGGGAGGCTCCTCCCTTCGACTCAGCACAGTGGACATGCCAGGCGTAGGGCAGTCAAACTGAGACATGCAAGTTGTTTTAAGTAACTTGCATATTTGTGTTTGACTGTAGCTGAAAGCAGCAGGCAGTATAGACCTGCTCTGAGAGAGTCAGCAGACCTGCTCATTTAATTCACCAGCTACAGGACTGACTATTGAAGATGAAGTCGTGAGGTCTATTCCTGATGCCATGTATGCTGCTGGGTTGACTTCTGTACTAATTATACATTGGAGACCATGGATCATTAAACTTCACACAAGCAGCTCCAGTGGAAATATTGCAAGCAGATATGTATTCTCTATATCCTGGGACTGCACCTGAATCCAGCCTCAGAATGACCTTGGCAGCCTTGAGATCATTTCAAAATGGAAAATTTCAGTTCCACCTACAAAACCAGATACTTCAGAAATGGCTGAAAAACATCTCTGGTAAACTTTGCAGTTACTTTAAATAGTCATTGATCTGGAAAAAGAGAGTGAATTGGTGCATCTACACTTGTAAATTAAGTTGACTTAAGCAAGCTTAAGTCAACTTAATTTACTCTGCGTCTACACTACAGTTTCCTTAAGTTGACTTAAGATGCTGCTTAAGTCAACTTAAGGAAATTTTAAGTTGACTTAATAAGACCTAGTTTTACTTTGACTTACCGGTTAAGTCAACTTTATTAAGTCGACTTAAGCCAGTGTAGACGTGGCTTAGTCCTAAATCAACTTAAAGGGTCCCCAGGGCTCCCCCACTGACTTCCCTCCCAGGGTGCCTGGCACAGCCAGATCCTGGTGTGCCCACCCACAGGGCAGGACACAGCCCTGCCCACCTTGCTCCTGTACCCTGCCCTTGTCCCTGTCCTGCTCAGCCCCCATGTACCCTGGTACAATGGGGAAGATGCTGAGCTCCGTGGCACTTTTGGAGGGGTGCCTGGTGAAGGGGGACACCTCTTGGGTGCCCCCCTTCCCAACATGCACCACTCCCAGGTCCACCTAACCCCTACAAGTCAATTTAGGCATCCAGTGTGGACGCTCTAAGTTGATTTGGTAAGGTCGACTTTAAGTTGACCTAAATTTACAGTGTAGACATGCTAAGTCGACTTAGCAAAGTCGACTTATTTGAACAAGTGTAGACATAGCCAATGAGTGTGAAAGATTCTTTAGCCAAGTGGCTAGAATATCTCCTGCTCCAATTAATATTTAATTAGTTCTGCAAAGTGGAATAACTTCAACAGAATAGATTGAGAGAGACCTGCTCCACAGGCCGATGGTTAGGGCATTCTCCTGGATGTGAGGTGGGAAGCCTAAATTCAAATCCCTGCCTAGTATCAGACAGAGGGGGGAAGAGAATCTGGCTCTCCCACATCATGCGTGAATGCTCCAACAATTAGGCTAAATGTTATAAGGGGGGCTGGGAGAGGATGGACACTGGCTACTCATTCCTCAAGTTCTTCTGGCCTATTTGTGTGGGTTTAAACAAACACTGAACATATCTAGTGGAATGGCCCCTGAAGGAAAGCTAGTTGGGGAATGTCTAGTTTGTGAATCCTACTAGGGTCTAAGTAAGGAGGAGAATTGCTGGAGGGAGGCAGGAGGATGTCAGGACTTCAGCAACTATGAGTGTGCTCAGCCACTGACATTTAGGCACATTGGGGAACTTTAATGATGGATGTCTACACATATACAGGGGTGAGCAAGGGTTTTGAGAATGTCAGTGGTGCCTAAATGTGTTGGACATAGACACCTAAAATATCTTTGATGCCTAAGTTCCCTTTGTGAGCTCCAACCTTAATAGAAGCCCTGGAGGTGCTGAAGCAAGCCAAAGATTTTCTCCTCCCTTATGTGTTTAGGACAGTTCATTATGGGAAAAATATTTATGAACAAATTGCTAGTCAAATGCTTCTAGGATTATATATTGAAACTCATTCAGTGGTATCTTGGAAATATTGTAAATTTATTTTGTGCCGTTTAAGTCATTAAATACATTATGACTCTTCAGCAGTACATAATTTATTTGGTTTTGCCCTAGAAAAGTTTGCAACTATCCTGCTGATTTCACACACTGCAACAGGTGCACTGGCCTGAATCATTAGTTTTTCTATTCTGCAATGTTTGTAATTAATGGTCATCTATAGAAGCACTATGCAAAGGGAATAGCTTCCCCTGGCCCCTACACATTGTAAGGGATGCATTGATGACAATGTTAGAAGAGATTCCTAGAAGAGTCATTATGATCATCTAGGCTGATCTCCTGAAGAACATGCCTTCATCACACCTTCTAAATTGAGGTTGAACTGGAGTGATTTCTTTTATAAAGAGATATCCAATTTTGATTTAAAGACTCCAGATAATTGGGAGTTTAATAGGCATGAGACCCCAAAAGGAAGGAAAGAGGTGGCAGGAAAGCAGTAACTAATTAACTACAAAAATCAAAATGCTAAAACTACCACACTTGGATTAAAAGAGAAAATTCGACAACAAATTATTAGCATCTGTCAAAGTGCTTCTTGCTGAGTGCATGAGACACTGGGAAAAAAATAGCCTTGGTAACAAATACTATTTCCTTATCTCAGGCACCTGTGCACCACTGCAGTTAGGTAGTTTGCTCTTTTACTTGCAAGTATAAAGTGTCTGGACAGTGCTATTTGAGCTAATTATTTTCTAGAGTCCCTGCTGCACAGTCAGCAGGAAAGTTTTACAGTTCTCTTTTATGAGCTTTTGGAGACATAAACACCTCCATAGGTTTCAGTGCTGTGTTGTACCACAATTAGCAGCAGGGCAGGGAAGCATGTCTAAGCAGTAAATATACTAGCACTCTGATTACAGAGAAAGATCTGAAATTAACAACAGTACTCTTATGGAAAATTTAACAGTTGTCTTTGCACTAATTGGTTGAGATTTTTGATAAAAACTGGAAATGGTTTCTGTAACTCAACACCCTGGTATAAGAAACTTACAAAAAGTAAAAAAAAAAAAAAAAAAAAAATAGTGCTCAATAGTAGGAGGTGCCAGCAGCATAAATGTGTTAAACTGCTAAAAGTTATAGGGTTCAAAACCAATTGTTGGCAGAAATTATTAAAAAAAAGTGTAAAATTATGACTCTTTTTTTTTACCATTTGAAATTAATTTCTGGTCTCTGTTCAGTTCCTTGTAAGCAGAGAGCTCTACATGTTGTTGATAGCTTCACTATAGTCACAAAGGCTATGTCTACACTAGGAAAAGTTAGGTCGACTTTGTTGAGTTGACTTAAAAAGGTTTACTTTAAAGTCAACCTTATTAAGTCGATTTAACAAAGTAGTTTCCCTTAACCGGGACTTAGTAAGTAGACCTAACTTCCCTTAGGTTGACCTAAGAAAGTGGACTTTTGCGTCCACACTGGCCTTAGGTTGACCTAAGCAGAGTTAGGTCGACCTAAGGAGGGTTAGTTCGAATACTCTGCGGTTCTTATTAAGTCGACCTAAGCGTTCATTAGGTCAATTTAAGGAAGCTCTTTAAGTCAACCTAATGAAAGCCTAGTTTGGACAAGGATTAAGTTAGGTCAATTTAGGCCTCCTTAAGTCGACCTAACTTGCCAGTGTAGACATAGGCAAAAGCTTTATCCCTTCACTTATGGGATGCTCCATTGAACTCTGGATTGAGGGAAATGGGAAGGTCTATTTAAGGGAAGCCTGCCCTGATGCTAACCTTCTTCTGTTGATAAAGGGAAGATACCTGCTCCGCCAATCTGGCACTTTTTGTGAAAATTCTCTTAAAATATGAAAAGTATATTGTAACATCAAGATGTATTGTGTATCTTGAGCTCTGGAGAATTTACAGTCAACATTGGGGCTGGTGGCAGAGTATTATTTAAAATGTGGCATGTTAATAGAAATAGATTTTTACAGATCTATCATAGCCATGAGACAGTAAGAAATGAGGGAAATATAATTTCTATATCAAATGTCTGTCAATGCAGTAATGTTCCTAGTAAGTACGTAACTTAACTTTTACTGTTGACTATATATAAATAATGTTATCAGGATCACATTAGCAGTGGTATACATAATTATTGCACAAAAGTGCAACTGATTTCCTTGCCACAATCTCGTTCTGCTTCCATATATTCATCAACACTTTCCTTAGCACATGGAAAAGAGGAGCATAGCTCCATAGTAAGAATGAAGGCAAAAACTGTTCAGACTAAGGGATAATAGGTTAATCTTGAAGTCCTTTCTTGCTCTGCCTCAGACTGCCTTTTCACACAAATATGCTCACTCACAGGAGAGGAAGTCCTATAGATGTAATTTAGGAGTGAGATCTCCCCACCATGTGGATCTGCAGGGAAGGACCTCAAATTTATCAAGGTTGAAGCCACCGGCCAATGACATTTCTGACTTTTATGTTAGTTCATGACTTTCTCTGTTACTTTCCAGTCCACAGTTGACCCAATATAGCTGGACTGGCCTAACATTGCCCAATAGCAGTCAGGTAGAGGACCTTGGGATAGTTAAAACTGCTTCAGCCAGCATTATCCCTCATTCCATTGTCATGATGCCTGCAAATCACTACTGCCTGATGGGATGGCACTGGAGTGGCTCTGTAATAACTTCTGAATATCATATGTTGTCCTAGCTGCTGGGTTGTTCACCATATGACTATAGTGGGTTTTTTTTTTAATAGGGGCCTGTAAGGGAAACCAGCAAGGAAGAAGGGAAAGAATGAATCAAATGATCCGCTTCTCCACAAACACTACAAGGCTATTAAGGGAGAGTTCCAAGACAGGAGAAAGCATGGCAACACAAGAGATCAAAAGAAATACAGGATTTAAAAAAAAAGAGAACAAACAAGGAGTCCTGTGAGTCCTTGTTTGTTTTGCTGAACTAGACTAACATTACTAACTAGGCTACCCCTTTGGTAATTAAAATAAGAACACTGTCTCAAAAGGGAGGAGTGGTTTGAGGGGAACAGACTGACACAGGCACCTGCTGTGTTGCCTGAAGAAGTTAGGCCCGGGTAAGCTGCCAACAGAGGCTTCTAAGAACTTAGGTAAGACACATGCATGTAGTAGACTGACCAGTGGTTGAAGTTCTTTTGCTCTAATGCTATGTTCCTCCAGTGAAAATAAGGAATCCTTTGGTTGGAAGAAGGTTGTTCTATCACTGAATACCACTGGCCATGGACTCATGAAAGGAAGAATTGCAGGTGCCTGAATTCAATCAGACTTCCTGGGTTGATACACAGGGTACTGCAGCCCAGAGCTGGTCTAAGAGGGGGGAATTGTGGTTCCACCACAGGAGAGGTAAAGACCTGATACCTGAAGGGATGCCTTCAGGTGCAGACAGCCCTGTATCTATGACACCTCAACTTGGTTAGGCAACTGGAGAGTTGTGACTGCAACTGTTTTGCTATATTTTGTTTATTTTAGTGGAACATTCACCTAGTGTTTCACTTCCACCCTTTTTGTCAGATTGGTCAACCTGTCACATCCTGTCTAACATGCAGACTGTGAGCTGTCTGCAGCAGGGGCTGTCTTCTTATCAACTGTACAGAATTTAGCAAAATAGGGCCTGATCCTTGATTGGGATTCCCACTTAATATAAAAAAAAGTCTCCTATTATTATTAGCATTGGGATGTGCCTGAATAGTACTATGGAGCATAACTGGACCATTACTTTGCCCTTTTCACTTCTCTCTTCACTGCCAAACCCCGTTACCTTTTTCTGAGCAAAGACACTGTGGAGCAACTGTACATTTCCTGGAAGGGAGCACTGGGCTGGGAGTGAAATTAGGAGCTGAGCCTTAGTTTCTACTTAGTCCTTATTCAGCTAAAATTCCCATAGATTCAGTAGAGCATTATTGCCCGAGTAAAGACTTCAGGGTTTGTCCCAGGAAGCTATAACATTTTTAAATATATATAAAAGAATTGTCTCATCTAGACATTTCTCTGAAAATCTGCAGAATCAGAGATCTGTATGAGGGTTTTTAAAATTGACTGCTATGTTGCAAAATAGTATTTTGATTCCATTTGAGTTCAGATCACAGCATTGAAATAACTGCACTAAGAGGCATGAAACTTCTGGAAACTGAGCGCCCTGGTGTTTGACCAGGTAAAACAAGAAGGCAGTATGGAAGGATGTTTAAGATGACCAGGTGGCTGTATGCTGTTCTGCTTGCAGAAAGAAAGGATAGAAAGAGTGGAGGTGGGTGGAAACTGGAAACACTGGATTGTTTGAATTTGTATTGAGGGTTTTGTTTATGTTCTTCTATATGAACAGCAGCGTACTAGTCAACAAAAGAAACTGATTTTTTAAAAAAATGAAGTTACTATTGTATTTAATGTTGGCACTTGGCTTAAGCTCCGCAGTTTGGAATCTTAGAATCAGAGTTAAATCAATACACTACCATAAATGAAACCTATGCCTAGAAACAGATAACATCAAGTTCTCTCTGTGATTGATCTAACTGAATTTATATTTATTGTTCCATGCCCCTTCACCATGCTGTCAGCTTGACAATAGCATCTGGTTTTATAGAAATGTCAGTGTGAAATGGTAACTCAGGGACCATAAACTCTCATTTGTCCCCAGCTTTCAGAGTTTGTTCCATAGCGGAAATGTATGTGACTGGAGCAGGTTGCAAAATGAACCAATACAGAGGGGAAAGCAGTAATTTATTATTAAGGGATTTGTCAGTGAAATATTGTAACCTTCCACATATTCTGCACTCTCACACTGTGTAAAGTAATTGTTAGATTCTGGAAATAAACCAGCACAAAAAGATAGGGAAGCTGGTTGCTCTTATTTATGTCCCCTTCTAGCAGTAAGATTTTGGGAGGCTAGCAGCTGTTACAGAAGATAAGTCCCTGATTCCTTTTAATCTTCACAGCTATGGCTGACTTCCATCTCACCTTCTGAACAGAAAGTTGCACACTCCGCTATGGAGGAAGTTTTCAAGGTTTATGTATAGGAAACTGATGTGGTTGCATTTTGTTTCCCCTCCTGCTCTCTTTTTACAGTAACAGTACCCAGCTGCAGTATTTACAGCTAAGTGAAAGGCACGGTAGGTATAGTGTGACACAAAAAGCAGAGATGGAAGGCATCTCAGGTATAGCACACGGCAGGAAGGGCAGGCTAAAGACACTGCATGTGGAATATATAGTGTAATGCAGGAGGCTATGCTGGCCAGTGGCCACAACTATTTAGTATCCTTTCCCAGTAATTTAATGGCTCTTCTCTTCTTGTTACCTGTTTTGTTTTGTTTTGTTTTCTCATCCTAAGAAAATCTCTGATTCTAGCCAAATAGCTTTACATTAAGAGGGTCATCCTAGTGTTTCAGTGTTTTCCTCTGCTGATTAGGGATGCATCAGAAATATCTATTTATCTAATACCAGATGCTGTTATTCATTAATCTATTAGCATCTTCAAACACCAGTCCAGAGTCTGAGTCTGTGGCTCCCACGGTCTAAGGCAATGGTTCTCAACATTTTCCGTGTCATGACACAGTTGACGGTGTGCACAACCTCGCACAACACGGTGTCCCCGACGCCAGCAAACCCCCAACACAAAGCCCACCGCCACTTGAACTCAGCCCCCCTGCTAGGAAGCTGCAGACACAGGAAGCTGCAGCCACACTCCAACTTCTCGCAGGGGCTGGCTCCCAGCGACACACTTAGCCATGTGTCGCAACACAGTGATGTGTCATGTTCCACGGTTGAGAACCGCTGGTCTAAGGGCTCCTGAGACTGATTTCCCAATAGAGGAGTCACTGGACAGCAAGACGCTTGGCATTATTTTGTCTGAAGTTAAAACACAGAGAGAAAGCAGAGATTTACTCCCCTCCTTCCAACTTTTAGGTCATTTCAGGAGCTCCAAGCTAACATCCTCACATCACAGGAGTTATCCAGTTCTCTGGGAGTAATTGCCTAGGTCACAAAACAGCCCCACACCTCAGCCCAGGTGATTTAGAACTGATAAATAAGACGTCTGCAAGTAGAGGCGAATCTGCTTCCCTGGGGATGTATAGCAAAGCCTGCTTTCCTTGGGGTTCTAGCCAGTCAGTTCTAGGCAGCATGGTTTACAGATAAAATTGGCTGATGCCCTTATTGGCTCAGGCACTATGGTGACGAACGGAGTGTAAGAACCTATCTACAATGGAATAGAATAGAATTTATCTAGTGTGTTAAATCCAAATATTCTTAAGGGGTCAGGAGAGGAGGAAAAAATGGTTCTTTCTGTTCCTTTCACTCACTTTACTTTACATTTTCCCTCTATTTTATTCCAAGACTCCAGCCCTACTCTGATTCACTCCCTAGCATGAAAAAAGACAAAATAGGAATATCAGTTCATCTTCCTTTCAATTTTAACGAACAAAAAAGGAATGTAAGGACTATATAAGACATAGCAATTTAAAACTCTCTTGATTATTTTTACCACATATTTTCCTGACCATCAACCCTTACTTTCACTGAAGTAATGCACAAGGGCTGCTTTTGTAGAGGCAAAAGCAATTTTCCCAGTATAAAATGAACCCGCTTTTCATGCAGTCTCAGAGACTAGGTAATGGGACATGGATTTTTTCACTTTCGGGTCAATGAATCAAATCTGATCCCAGGCCAAAAATCTTTACCTTCCAAGAGCTGCCCAGCAGCCAATATGAAATAAGTTGGGTGATCTCAGTCCATTTCTTAATGGAAAGGTGCCCCCACCGTAAGAACACCTAGCACCACAGTTGGTTTCATGGTGGCAGTTTCAGCAGAGGGACTAAAGACTTAGCCCTGGTCTACACTTGCCACAGATTTCGGCAGCAGTTGAAGGGAGCTACATAAGCTGTCTACAGTAACTTGTGTATCTCCCTTCCACATCCAAATGCTTACTTACCGTGTATGACAGGCTGCTCCCCAAATCCAGTCTGGTGTGCTGCTATGACCCCTTGAACCCCGCTCGAACTCCAATTCACCCCGCTCTGCTGGGTGACCACTCACTCCTGAGTCAGTCCACACCAGCCACCAGCGTGTGATTGGTTCCAGGTAGTGGGTGTAATTTCACTAGCCACACAGGCGTTGGTCCTCAAGCGAGCACACCCAGCCCCAGACACTAGACTGGGAGTCAATGCCTTACAGGGATTGGGACCTACTCCCAATCACCTTAGTCTCAAATCCGTCCACTTAACAAAGAAGTGGATTGTGCCCAGCCTTCCACATCCATACTCTCTAAAGACCACACAGCTTTAGATAAAACAACTACTAGTTTATTGATCAGAGTTTGATTTCAAGTGAGAACATGGCCAATCAAGGAAGAATCATACTATAAATGAGTCAGGAGTGACCACTATCAAATAAAAGGTATAAACCACATACTAATCTAACATCTCTACCTAAACTGACTTCATAGTCCAAGATTATGCACATGGTGTTCGGCTGTTCAGTATTTTACAGCCATTCTCTACCTGTTCTCAGGCAGGGCCCCAATCTTGCTTGAAGTCGGTGGCAAGATGGTGTCTTCTCTCCCTTTTCAATCTCTGTGTCTTTGTTTTTACAAACTGCTGACAGCCCCTCCCCTCACTGTCCTGTTGTGTGATTCTCTTCACTTCTACCTGAGCCAGGGAGGACAGTAGCATCCCCTTTGACATGTAAATCTCCAGCCACTGTACTAGAGAGAGTCCTGAGAGTCTGAACCCTGTATCATGCTTCACAACTGTACATACATGTTGCTGTTGGAAACAGGGCACCACGGTAATCATGTGGAATATGTTCTGAGCAGTCACAAAGGAACCTGGTATAGCGCATTTGGCATCAAATCACACAATTACCTTGCAAAACTGAACAGAAAAGTTACACAGATCATGCCCTAGGGGTGCACGGATGTTCGTCCCGTCACACTGTGGTGTCCCCACTGCGCTGAGTCGATGGGAAATGCCCTCCCACTACTGGCCAGGTAGGTCTTAATAGTTCGACTTTTGGCTGCTTCCGGTTCGATTGAGTGCATCTTCACTGATGCTCTGTCGAGCTTGCACAATTGATGATACACTGTCAACAGTGCTGCCGTCAGCATTCATTCAGCCATGACCGGAATGAGCCTCAGAGAATGAACTCCCTTAACAGTGATCCTGTTCAGACAGGACTAAACCATGCCGATGTGGATTCAGTTTCCAGTTCACAGTCAACCCAGGACTTTTCAGTTCACCAACAGACAAAACTGACTCTCACTTAAATAAGAAACTCAGGTCTTTTCTACCCTACAGACTACCTCACCCAGGGGTGTAAAAATCAACACCACCTGTTGGGAAGGTAGATTTACTACTACACTGATGGGAAAGCTGCCCTCATGGTTATCATTCACTATTTATACAGTTCTCAAAAGGCGCTTCCAAAGACCAAGTCCGTATCCTCAGCATTCTTACAATCTAGTTATCAACAATAGAACAAAACTCAGCAATGAAGATGTTTTTTTTCCAAAACCCAATCAAACGTTCATCCCCGTTACTTCACGTGTAACACTTTTAAAAATCACATTAGTGTATAATTGCATAATATAAAAGAGCTGAATTGCTAGAGAGGTGGGGGAGTCATCCATTGCTAATTGTCATTCATTCAGGGGCTTGAATCTCTCTATTTTTGTGCTTCCTGACTTATTAAGATAGATCTGACACCAGCTGTGTAAAATGGTACAAAATTGCTATTCTTCCACAAAAAGTGAGTCATTGACATGACTAAAAGAAATAAGATTATCTTGCCAAACTCCTTCTCTAAACAGACACTAAATAAAAAAAGTGGGAATGCTGATTTTTCCATTCTGCATTTCTTTAAAAAATATTCCTCAAAACTTTGCTTAGTTTCAATCAATAGTGTCTACACTGACATTGTGTCGCCCTATCTCTACTGAAAAAGCCGTACGCCTTTTGTGGAGGTGTTTTTGTTTTGTTCACAAAACAGGGCAGTTTTGCTGACAACAGTGTGGTTGTGGTGTGTATACCAGGATTATTTTGTCAACCTAAGGTGTCTTATGTTGACAAATCTCTTTAGTGGAGACCAGGCCTTAGAGTGCAAATCCTAAGGCTGTACGGCAAACCCAGCACTTGTGACATCTTTAAGATGTTTTCTATCAACGATCCCATGTGTAGTTACTGCAGAACTTGACTGTGGATTCTGGTTATTATTGAGTCTGTAGATGCTCCACCATTGATTTCCAATATAACAGCAGTATGACTCGAGAGCTGCTGTCTACTGAGAATTATAAATAAAACTATTCTAGCAGAAGAGCCCTTACTGCATCAACAGAATTTGTAAGAGCCTCAATGAATGCAAAGCTTGCTCTATGCTTGGGGTCTTACCTCTTCCTCTTGGCAGGAGACTTAGGATACTTAAAGGCATTTAACTGCCTTACTTACCCTTCACCAAGGATCCCACACACCAACTTGCATAAAATGCATAGAAAGCGAGAAGTTATTCCAAATAGATAGGTGGCTTTGGAAGAGCTACTCTTTATCCTAACATTATATGATAGGCGTGGTAGAGATGTAGAAGGAATTGTGTCCCCAAACTACACTTAAGCCAAGGACATATAGGGAAAGCTGGTAGAAGACTCTTAGAATTCAGGGCCTATGCAGCTACTGTATATACCACAATCCTCTGTGTTCCCATATGTACCAGCTGCGCTGGGGCTCTCTTACTATACCACTGTTGATTCTTCCCCAAAACCAACTGGCACGGGTTTTGAAGGACCCAAAGACTGCTCTTGACCACCTCAAACCTTGGGGACAATCAAAACCCAAAATTTCTCCTGTATCAGAATTTACCAGTGCCCTATATCTCTATACTGTGCTGAAATGCAGGCTGAACTATTGGACAAAAAAGGGGTTGTCTTGTGGTTAAGGAACTGGACTGGAGATCTGTGTCTGATTCCTGGCTCTGGCACAGATTCAGGGCCAGATTAAGGGGACCTGGGGTCCCAGGATGCCCATTTTCATGGGTCCCTCCCTTTCTTGGAGCCCTGGCCCCTCACTTTTGTGGTGCCCCCTGAGGCCCCAGCCCCCCACCATGGCAGTCAGGCTGGGGGCATGGCAGTGCTTGAGGGATCCGGGGCACTGGGGCCCGAGGCTGCGATCCGTAGTGCTGGTCTGCTCCAAGGGGCGGGGTGGGCCAGCATGTGGCTGTGCACTCTGGGGCCGGGGCTGGGCTGGCGAGCACACAGGGCAGCTTCCGGTGTGACACTCCAGGGCCTGGACCACTGTGGGACTGCTGCACTGAGGTCCCTGGGGGACCAGCCAGGCCTGCCTGGGCTGCGGGCCCCAGTGGTGGCCAGACAGCACTCCGGGCCCTGGAGCACCACTCCAGAGCCTGACCTGCATCCTGGCCCCACCCCAGTCCTGGAGCGCAGCAATCACCCACCAACTCAACCCACCCCCTGGGGCAGACCAATGGTACGGGGATGGGGCGGGGCAGCAGCACCACGGAGCATGGCCTCTGGCCTCAGGGCTCCAGCCCCTACCAGGCCCTGAGTGGGGCCAGATTTTTGTGTGGCGGCTGGGGCCCGGTAGGGCCAAATCAATGCAGGGGTTTTCAGGGCTGCAGCCTGCGACCCCCCTTTAGGCCAGGGCACTGGACTGCAGTCCCTAAACAGATTTCCTCCTTTTCCTGTGCCCTTGATCAGGTTATTTACTTTCTCTGTCCTTCAGTTTCCCCTCTGCAAAAGGTGGGGATAACACTTCCTTATCTCACAGAAGTGCTGAGGATAAATTAAATGTTTGTATAGCACTGAGCTACCACAGTGAGGGAACCATAAAACTAGAGAACAGCCCCTGATCTGAACACACACACACACAAAATAAAAGCGAAGTACTGTGACTCTAATTCCTGTTAAGAATTTTGAGATTTGGGGCTTATTTAAAAATAGAACTAGGTAGAAAACAGCAAGGGGAAAAGAGCAGGAAGGTTTTAAAAACCAATAATTTCTATTTCTTTGTGTTGTTTGGGGTCAAATTTAGTGACTTTTTCTCAAGACAAACAAGAGTGTGTGTGTGACAGAGAGTCTATGTAAGGGTGAATTTAATCACACTAATTTACAAAAATGCAGTATACTTCAAATTACTTCGGTAACTGCAGTAATTTCTCTCTCCTAGGATTCCTATTTCAGATCCTTTCTAAAGGGGTAGCTGTGTTAGTCTAGTTCAGCAAAATAAACAAGGAGTCCTGTGGTACTTTTAAAGACTAACAAATCTATTTATCGCACGAGCTTTCGGGAGAAAAATCTCACTTCATCAGACGCTTGTTTGTTCTATTTCTGATCAGGGTCAAACATATGTAAATCACTCTTATTGTCTCTGCTTATTCACTAACCACTATGCATGGCCTCCAGCACAAGCAAGAGACCTCAAAGGTCTCTTTCTGTTCTACCTAAAATGGTCTGATAAGTTTGGGGGTTCCCTGAGGAATCATTACACTGATTCTCCCCCAGATCCTAGTGCTAGCCCTGGTCATTTGAGTGTGATCAGTATAAAAAGGAGCCTGTTACATTTGGGAGCTCTCAGAGCTGGGGGTTCCAGACTTCATGCTCCTGTTGTTCCTGGCAGGATAGGTTGATCCTTTGCTACATACTATTTCCTAATGAGTACAGCATTTCAAAACATGTACTCTCACATTTGTTTGGGATTTAGCACCGCCATTAGAGATTTGCCCTGATTTTGGGGAAAGAGGAAGAGAACAAAGACAAACAACAATGAAGATATATTTACCATTTTTTTAAAAACCTGCTGGATCACTGGATTAGAGACTAATTTTTATCTATTTGAGGCCAGTTGGTAGTGTTTTTCCATTGGGAGGAGGAAGGCAGGGACAGGGGTGTATGGGTAAAGAGCCGTGGCAGAATACCTCACCAATACAATCCCAGATTGCTTCCTGAGGGGGTGTGCACTCTCAGCAGCAGTGCTTACTGCTGTCTTGAAAAGTGCCGAAGGTTTCCCAGGCTCTTGTTGTTAAATGCTGGCCAGGCACATACTCCTTTGCACATGCCTCCAGTCTAAAGAGACAGTCTTAGTTGATGCGTTAGTTGCATTTGCTTCCCCTGGCTTTTCTTCCTCCTGGCTTTTCTGGCAAGTGCCCAGGAAGGGAAAGTAGCTGTCTGCCAGCACTCCCTCCCCTCCTCTTGAGGTCTAGCTGGAAATACTAGTCTTACACTGTGTGTTTCTGTTACTATATTGGAATGTTTGAATCTAATGTGAGAGCACTTGATTCATCAGCTGCAACTCCCTCAGTCAACATATTAAATATTTGATTGACTTCTCATCCCGTCCAAATAAACTGCATAGAGATGAATGAACTCCCCTTAGTTCCTTTCCCGGCCCCCATCCAAAATCAATCAATCCCTATCTCAACACCATAAAGCCAAATGTATTACAGCTAGTGATTTTTGCTCTTACTGGCCTATTTTTGTTACAATATATTATTTTGTGCATTTTATGGAATTTGCCCAAAGCTTTCATTTCTGACAGCAGGTTCAGCCTGACTTCATCAGTGAAGATTGTAAAGGTTATGGCTTTCATCGGGCTTAGTAGAGAAAGAAATGCTGAAATGTGTCTACTGCCATATTTCCTCACATGTGATCTCATCAGATTTTACAGACAGAGCAGAGCGGAGCATGATTGGCCCTGAGCTAGGCATCCTCCAAGGAAAATCCAAGAGCAGTGGTTCCTAACCTTTTAAGTAACAATGCACACTTCAGTGAGACAAACAATTCCATGGCACACCACTTTTTTCAGCTGAATTGATTGCTCATAAACATCACATTTACTTACATTTACTGTGGTTACAGTCTTACTAGAGAGGTTTGTAACATAGTGCACACAACAAGCTAAAGAAGGATGAAATGCATTAATGTTCCAAATCCTCTGGAAAAAAAAAATATGTCATCTCAGTTTTGCCCTTTGGCCACCTGCATTTAGAATGGTCACATTTTAGAATCGAAAGACTGATACCTCGCTTTTAATTTGATTATTAATTTTCATGAGTTTTATGACTTGTAATTTTGGTTGGATAGAATATTGTTTAAGATGAACGACCGTTTTACATTGATTTTCATTACCTTTGTCCAAAATTTCACAGCACACTTGGACAGTCCTTACGGCACATCAGTTGTGCCGACACACTCAGCAGAGCCTTCCCGACAGACCACGAATGGGAATTAAACCAAAGTGTATGGGACAGCATATGTCGACAGTGGGGATACCCGACTATAGATATTTTTGCCACATATCAGAACCTCAAATGTCACCGATTCTATTCGAGAGCGGGAATTGGAAAGGCATCCCTGGGAGATGCTTTCCACAATCCGTGGTCAGGCGACCTATTATATGCCTTTCCACCACTCCCACTCATTCAGAAGACTTTGATCAAAATAAGGGACGAGCAAGAGAGGGCAATCGTAATAGCTACTAGTTGAAAACCACTGGCTTAGAGTGTCATGTTGGCAATTCAACAGGTGATACTTTTGTCTTGAGTCAGTAACAAGGCAATGCCTTAGCCAGTTATTTCTTTTATGAAAAGTGTAAAATCTGAGTCCCAGTTTTCAATAAAATTTATAGGCGTTTTTTGCAGGAAAAAATGTAGAGCTACCAAACTTACAACCAGAAATTTGGGAGACATCTGTAAAATGCTGGGATAAAACTATATTGCAGGAGTTCAAAGGTAATTATTGGCACAGTTGTCTAATATGAAATAACAAAACTCCAATCATTAATATATAATGAAATGCAAATAAATTTTACACTAGTATCAGCAAAAACATGAGAAGGCATCAAAGACTATAGGTGTTAACTCTGTGGATGGGAAGGTTAGACCCACCTTAAAAATTGCAGAGTGAATCCTGGCCAAACTGAAATTTAACGGCGAAACTTCCACTGACTTTAATAGGCCCAGGATTCTACACACAGGTTAAATTTAATTCAATTTAGTTCAATTTAGAACAGAACTCGAACTATTCATTTCTGGTAAAAAAGGGAATTCTGAGTTGCTGGAATTTATTTTATTTTGTTCCCCACCTAATTTTTATTTTCTCAGCTTTGGGCAACAGTTAGTGAAAGGAATTTAGAGAACTAGTTTAACTATTTCCCAGGTTACTTTCTTGAATCCTGCAGCAACTTTAGGGTAGGTTCTCAGAATCTTATGTTGTCAACCTGACCATCAGAAAGCTCTGCTGTAGTCTATAAATTACAAGTTTCCTCCAGGTATCTATCAGTTTTGTTTTTTCAAACTTTTGAACATAGTGTTTTATGTGTCTTGGGATATAGGACAAGACATACATCCTTTATCAGCTTTGGAAAATATAGCTGCCCAGTAGCATGTCTGTGACGCTAAGCCCCCTGTATTCAAACCTGGCACACAACGGTAATCTTTGTACAAAATATGCCTTGGAAAGTATTATTTGAAAACTAATAACTCACTGATCATTAATATTGTGTGTATACAACATACATTAAGAGTTATGGATATATGCTAGAGTTATGACTAAAGTATGTTTAAACTAGGCATTTCAGTGGGAGTTGTTAAGGAGCTCTATCCTAAACAAAGGAATGTGGGTTTACCTTAATTTACACAGAAGCACTAAACAGGACCATCAAGACAGCCGGGGGAGGAGATGGCAGGAAACAGAACAATTTGCATGTCAGCAAACACAAGTGGGGGAAGAAAGATCAGAGAGCATCCTTCACCACCAGACTCCAAGTCCTCTTCCTCACAGCTTGAATAAATTTTACTTCGAAGAGTCTATTTCAAAGGTTTACCGGTCTATAAAGACAGGGGCTCTGAACCGTAAATGATAAGCAATTGTATCAACTGACTGTATACGGTATTACAAAAGAGTATCAAGTGAATTCTTTTCTGAAAGTTAATGACACACTGGTGAAATACATATATTTCACAGTGGCTATGTCTACACTTGTTAATTTAAGTCGACTTAGCATGTCTACACTTAAATTTTAAGTCGACTTTGGGGGGACTCTACAAAGTTGACCTAGAGCGTCCACACTGGATGCCTAGGTTGACTTGTAGGGGCTAGGGGGACCTTGGACTGGTGTCCTTGCCAAGTGTCAGGGGGCTCAGCCTTTGCCCCATTGTACCTGGGTACAATGGGACAAAGGGGGACAGGGACACTGGCAGGGCATAGAGGCAGGGTGGGCAAGGCTCTGCCCTGCCCTGTGGGGGGGCATGCCAGGCTTTCCCTGTGCCATCCACCCTGGCAAGGAGGGTAGTGGGGGAGTCCTGGAGAGCCTCAAGTCAACTTAGAGTCGACTTAGGGCTACTCCAGGTCTACATTGGCTTAAGTTGACTTTAGACAGTCAACTTAAGCCAAAAGTCGACTTAAAATGAGGTTTTATAAAGTCGACTTAATTTTCCTTAAGTCGACTTAAGCAGCTTGCTTAAGTCGACTTAAGGAAAGTGTAGTGTAGACACAGAGTAAATTAAGTCGACTTAAGCAAGCTTAAGTTGACTTAATTTACAAGTGTAGACGCACCCCTTGAAATTAAATGTTATATGAGGAAACGTGGGTGCTTAATGATATTATGGTTTAAAGTCTGCGTCTGACCAAGGAGAAACAGGTTCCCCTCAGAACAGGAAAGAAGGCAGCTATTTATTTTTCTCCTATGTAAATTGAGCATTTAGGAATCAAAACAATGGAAACCCCTTTTCTATACAAGGGGATGGGAAGCCCTCAGAAAAAGAAGAACAGTAAGAGGTCGTCCTGCTTCTTGAAACAAAGTTCACTGAACTTAGGAAGATATAAGCAAGAACAGAAGTCATTCTTGTCATCCATCACTAGACAGAGACAAGGGAACAGAGCTCTTACAAGTTGAGAAAGATGGGTTCTTTAACCAGGAGGTGGATGGTGTCTCTGGGAACTGAATATAGGTGAGTAACCTTCTTAGGCAAAGCTTGTACTTTACTAGACAGTAATAGACTTTTAAATGCAGGTTTTCACTTTTGTTTTACTTGTAACCCTTTCTAACATTATGTTGCCTCCTTGGCATTATTTAACCAATGTCCTATTTTAATAAATTTGTTTTATTTTTCTATAACCCAACTCAGTGCTATGTGTAATGGAAAGGTATATTTATCCCCAGTTAAATTAATAGATTATTGTAAGGGTTAGCTCACTGCCTCTGCTTCAGGTTCTCTCTGACATACAAAGGACATGGAAACCCTTCAATCTGAAGTCAACAGTGTTTTATTTACAAGGAGTGCACAAAAATTTCATCACCTTCCAATGCCCTTAAGGTCAGACATCTCTGGGTCTTGTCCAGGGAGCCTATCTCAACCTCAGCAATCCCTGCCCCTCTTCTCCCTTGCAGGCCTGGGCCAGTTTATAAACCCTTCTTGGTCATCTGGGCAGCTGTCACTCCTTTCCTAATCAAGATCTGGCAACTGCTCTGCCTGCATATCTGAACAGCAGCATCCCCAGGCAATTAGCCCTTAGCCCAACCAATTAGTTCTGCTGCCCTTCAGCCAGGCAGACTGGGGTGACAGGGACTGACCAGTGATTCACCCTCCAAAACTCTTTTACAATTATGATATGCTTTTTTGTCTTTGGAGAAAAGCAGACCGTGTCATTTTTCCAAACTGTCCAGGAAGGGGCTGGACATTACAGTCCACATTGCTTTGGACAGGGACTATGTTGGGGTCATCTTGCCACCAGAGTGGCACCGCAGGTTGCTGGGGTCAGAGATGCTGACCCAGGGCTGGCCCACACATCAACACTCAGCATGTGACTTGCATGGTTACAGGCTGGGTGGGAGCAACCCAGGTTGGGAGCTACAGCAGCAAAGCATTATGAGGCACCCAAAATTACAGGGCAAGTGGTGACACAATTCTTTACAGATCTGGATTGCACCCTGAATGCCATAACAAAGTCACCTGGGATAAATAATTTCAGAAGATGACAGTTTGGTAGCATTCAGTAATTACTTCACCTTCAGCCTACTCAGTTACCCAGACATGAAGAGGGATTTCTTGATTCTCCATCACTTGGAAACTCAAAAACTCTAATAAAAAATGAGAGTCCTGTGGCACTTTAAAGACTAACAAATTTCTTCAGGCATAAGCTTTCGTGGGCTCCAACCCACTTCATCAGATGCATCTGACAAAGTGGGTTGGAGCCTACAAAAGCTTATGCCTGAAGAAATTTGTTAGTCTTTAAGGTGCCACAGGACTCTCGTTTTTTGCTGTATACAGACTAACACGGCAACCCCTCTGGAAAACTCTAAAGAAAATTTATTCTCCTCCTCTTAAAAAGGCAGTTATATAGCACATTGTTCTGCAAAGAATAATACTTGTGCATCCTCTGCAAACAGCTTGGCCTTTGTGTCCACAAAGTGTGAATTGTGCAGAACTAGATCTCATAGGGGCAAGGTTCTTGCAGGTACAACTGGTAAAGCCAGTGAAAAAAGCACAAACACAAGCATTAAACCTGCAGAGTTGCCTGTATATAATTTGACCTTCTCAGAGTGTCTCTCTACCTTTGTTTTTAAGATCAGTACAGTATGTAGGCCATCATCAAGGAGTGATTCTTTGTGTTTTGAGGGATAAAGTGAGGTCAAATCAATGGCAGAGTGGGCAGTTGCAGTAACCTCAATAAAATTTCCCAGAGGCTCTTCATGACCTTCTTGATCTGTGATATTAACAAGTAGATACAACAATTCTCTTCTGCCCCACACCGTCAATCTCATTGACTATGTCTACACTTACAAAAGCTAGTTCGAATTAGTTAATTCGAACTAACTAATTCAAAGTAATTTTAGTTAGTTCGAATTAACTTAATTCGAACTAGCATGGCCCCACTAGGATGCTAGTTCGAACTAGTCATGTCCATGCAGGGCACTTGCTTAGTTCGAATTAGTCAGTTGCATGAAGGTCAATCTGCTGATTAGTTCAAACTAAGCAGTTAGTTCGAACTAATATGGCCACATTGACTTAATTCAAACTAACTATTTCAAATTAAGGGTTAGTTCAAACTAAGAAATTGAATTTGTTAGTTCGAATTAAGGAAGCCCTTAATTCGAACTAATGAAAGCCTAGTGTGGCCAAGGCTTAAGATAGTTCGAATTAAGCTTTCTTAATTCGAACTAACTTGCAAGTGTAGACATAGCCATTCAGTCTTGTAAAGGTTGAGAGATTGGTCTGATGAGGGGCAGGCATAATAACTATCTATGCAATTTTTAAAATAAGGATGAGTCTCATAATTGGACAAGTGGTTCTTCATAACTATTTGCAACCTGAGTAAGACTTAAGCAATTTGGGATTAAACATTTTCCAATGCTCTCTGTGACAACATTCACGAAACTTGGAGTAAACGATTGTGTTCGATATTCACACAGATCTTTAGCCTCAAACTCTATCAGTCATCATTTTAAAAGCAACTGAAGCACTTGAGAAGAGATTGCCTGTGATATGGGTGTCCTGTGACACCAGAGGAAGTTTCCTGAGCCAGCCTTATTAGTGAGTTTCTATACTAATATGAATCCATCACCCATCGGCTCACAGTTCAGTCAAGCTACATTGAGCCAAATTCATCCATGCTGTAGCTACATGCTTGGCTTCTTGCTGGAATTGTCTAGTTTAGGGCTTTAATGTGGCTTTAAAGCAGAATTCAGAACTAAGGATGGTGGGGAGCCATGCCTCTTCTTTGGGAGTGCTGTAAAGCATTGTTCCGCAAGGAGACTTGCTGCCCTTTGGTGCTGCTTGGTAAACAAACATAAGCTCCCCTACATGACTGGTGATTTTATCTGTATTCTTTTTCAGTGCACCAAGTAGCTGATGAATGATTGATTCTCTAGCCACAGTAACCTGAGAAGATGAGAAAGCCCCTAGGAAGGTCTGCCACATTCTGACTAGGGAAATAGGACTTTAAAAGTTACTTGTGTCCTTTTCTCTCCCCACCCTACCCAATTTCTGGAGTACAGCAAACCAGTCTTTTTCTGTTAAGGGCTTTAACAGATTTTCTCAGTTATGGCCAATGAGCACTTGCCACAGCTAAGGAAGGGAGGGTGTAAAGATGCATGTTGCAACCCTTAATTCTGGTCTGGTCTGTGATCAGACACTTCCCTGGCACACCTAACAGTCTGAGTGAGATCTCTAAGGGTTAGAAGTCTGATCTGATAAGTCTTCAGAAGACTGGGTGCATATCCTCCTAATTATCTGAGGTGGAAAACCTCAGCTGCTCTCATTCCTCACCATGAACTAGTACTTCCTCTGGATCTACCTTGTGATTTCCCTCTTGATTTCAAACAGTCCCTATTAGAGATGGACTTAATTTTTTGGCCCAAATCCATTTGCCTTCAAAAAATGCAGATTTCGATTGTCTCGGGAGTTTTGTGAATTTGGGTGGAATTTGCTGAATTGTTTTGGTTGTAGGGATAGTGGTGAAAAAAACAGATTTCTTGTTTGGGAAAGTTAAAACTTCATATTATTATGCATTTCTCATATTATCATAGTACACAAAATACCCAGCTATAGACCAGTATTCTGTTGTGCTAGACGCTGTATAAACAAAGAGCAAAAAGGCAGTCCCAAAGTCTATGTCTACACTTGTAAAGTTAAGTTGACTCTATTAAGTCAACTTAACAGTAGACATAGCCATCCACACTGGCTTTAAGTCGACTTAATAAGCTCGACTTAGCGCTATTCCCCGTCCACACTGGCTTTAAGTCGACTTAAGGAAGCACTTAAGTCGATTTAATAAAAGCCCAGGTATGGACGTGGCTTTGTGTAGGTCAACTTAAGGGTCCTTAAGTTGATCTAAGTTGCTAGTGTAGACGCACCCAAAGAGCTTACTCTCTAAGTATAAGATAAGAGAGTACAGATCGGGGAGGGGAGTGCAAGAAAACAATGAGACAATATAGGCAGCATGATAAGCCGTGGTCTCAACACAGTATCAGCCTAACCTCTGTCAAGTTTTTTGTAGGTGTCACCGAAAAGGAGAGTGTTCAGGAGGGACTTGAAGGAGGATAATGAGTTCAGTCTGTGGGTTTTTGTAGGGAGTTTCTCCCAAACATGAGGGACAGCAAGGAAGAAAGCAAAAAGGGGCTTTTTTGAACATTCAACAAGTGAGCAGTAGAGCCTGGCATCATGGGCCTGTCAGAGGCCGGAGTTGATTGCTCATCATTTTCTAATGAAAGATTTTGATTTTGTAATTTGAAATGCCTTTTCCTTTTGAGTTTTACAGAAGGTTAAGAAAAAAAACCTTGAAAAAGAATGAAATGTTTTGTTCAAACTCCAAAATGAAATGAAATTAATTTTTTAAAACTGAAAAATCAGTTATTTGACCAGCACTAGTCCCTGTGACTTTTTCTGTTTACAAAACCCCAAATCATACCATTGCTGGTCTCTACATTTGATGCCCAGGGCAGTGGTATGAGAATTTGTGCTCCTCAGAGCCCTCTAACTTCACTTGCAGCTGTATTCTCTGCCCTAAAATGCTAACAACAGTATCAGAAAGCAAACTGGGTCTGATGATGGCTTTTATTTTATATATACCATGGAGGCGTCTCTCTCTTTCTTATCCATTACCAACATTCAGATCATATCCATATGTTTTGTATTAGCCTATTTATTCCCTATACATCTCACCAATAACTTTTGCAAATTCCCATTCAGTGCAAGTATGTGTATTTATTTTGGGGGTATATCAGGTTAATATATTCCTGTGCATGCTTTATTTTGTTCCTATTTAAAATTTAACATTATCCTGTGATGTTAAGACTGTTATCAGATTTCAAGGCTTAATGAGCTAGAGAAACTAGAACACAACAAATTTTCTTCCATGGATTTGGAACAATGTAATAATTTTTTTTTAAAGACACCACTTGCTGTTCCTTGAGTTTCGTTTTCTTTTCCCCTTAAACAAGATGTGGATGTTGATTCCAAGGATGTTTCATGTGCATGTTAATTGATGCATTGGTCGCTGTGGTAAATATCTTTGCTGGATAAATAGTACTGGCTTGTATGACATGTAAAGGATGACCCAGTGTCCTGATGGCAGCATAATGTATCAGATGGGGGTACAGTTTTGGGTCCCAAGCTCAGTTTTGCTGAGCTTACATTGCTTTTGAATTATATAATCCCCTCCATTTGCTCACAAACAGAGCAATAACAATAGGGAACCAGAGGGAGAATTGTAGCTTTTCTTGCCTATTCCACAGACAACATCAGGAAAACTTCTATAGACACTGAAAAATGCTCACTAAAAATTTCCAGTGTGAAATACCTATTTTGTTTATTTATATCTTCACATTTTAAAAATGAACCTATAGGCTATGTCTACACTTGTTCAAATAAGTCAACTTAACATGTCCACACTGTAAATTTAGGTCGACTTAAAGTCGACCTTGCCAAATCAACTTAGAGCATCCACACTGGACGCCTAAGTTGACTTGCAGGGGCTAGATGGACCTGGGAGTGGTGCAAGGGAGTGCCAGGGAGCTCAGCATCTTCCCCATTGTACCAAGGTACATGGGGACTGAGCAGGTCAGGGACAGGAGCAGGGTACAGAAGCAGGGTGGGCAGGGCTGTGTCCTGCCCTGTGGGTGGGCACGCCAGGCTCTGGCTGTGCTAGGCACCCTGGGAGACAGGTCAGTGGTGGAGCCCTGGGGACCCTTTAAGTCGACTAAGGGCTAAGCCACGTCTACAATGGCTTAAGTCGACTTAATAAAGTCGACTTAACCAGTAAGTCAACTTAAAACTAGGTCTTATTAAGTCGACTTAAAATTTCCTTAAGCAGCTTAAGTCGACTTAAGGAAACTGTAGTGTAGACGCACAGTAAACTAAGTCAACTTAAGCCTGCTTAAGTCAACTTAATTTACAAGTGTAGATGCATCCATAGACACTATCCGGTAATACCCAGACTTCAGCCAACGATGACTATAGGAACTCTGACCCTTTTCCTGTCTGTCTTTATTATTATAAAAACTACTGGCTTTTTGTACCCTAACAATCTGAAATTCTGCATGAATTTCTAGGAAAACACAGGCTCTGCCCTGAGCTGAAGACGAAATCCCAATTCTGCTAAAATCAGTAGCAACGCTGCCCCATGCATTGACATCTAAGTGGCCACTATTCCATCCTACAGTCAACAGAAAAAGGTTAGAAATGGAGAGGGAACATTAAGGTACTTAAAAAAATTCTATCATTTTATTAGTATGGCAGTAGTTCTTCAAATATGCAAATGAGTTAGGCATGCAGTGGTACAATGTTAAAGTCATAGGCTATGTCTACACTGGCAAGTTAGTTTGAATTAAGGAGGCTTCATTCAAACTAACTAAAGCCATGGCTACCCTAGTCTTTAATTAGTTCAAATTAAGGGCTTCCTTAATTCGAACTAATAACTTTGAATAGGCTATTCGAAGTAGAGGTTAATTTGAACTAGTTACTTCGAATTAACCAATGTGGCCATGTTAGTTCAAACTAATTGCTTAGTTCGAACTAACCAGCCCATTGAATTCAATGGAAATCGCAAATTCGAACTGAGCAAGTGCCATGAATGGCGCTTGCTTAGTTCGAACTAATTTTTTCTAGTTCGAATTAAGTTAATATGAACTAACTAAAATTAGTTTGAATTAGGTAGTTCGAACTAACTAATTTGAACTAATTTTAGTAAGTGTAGATATAGCTATAAAGTTAAAACCACAAAGACAGAAACATAATGGATCAACAGCAGTATCAAATATATTACTATTTCCAGAGTAAAATGCATTTAATTGCTAAAATTGCTTTGGGAAGCTTGATTTCATTTTTTCTTTGTGTAACATTTTCTGATTTAACTGTGCACCCTTACTATTTCATTGACATTTTTTGTAGTTTACATATATATTTATCAAGCAAATTCTTGCTTTATTGCCAGAGATCCCTCAACTAATATTCACCTATCTGCCATTCTTATTTTTGATTTACTTAAGAAAATCTACAATGCTTTCTTTATTGTCTAGATTTACTTTTATCTCAAAATAACTCACTATTATAAATAGACAAGACTACAAGCAAATCCTGTTGAAATATGGGCACCTGAAGATTGCTATTATTAAATAGAATTGGAAGATGAGGCACTAATAATGAGTCAATGAGTGCGTCTACTCTGGTAAATTAAGTCGATTTAAGCTTGCTTAAGTTGACTTAATTTACCCTGCGTCTACACTATAGTTTTCTTAAGTCAACTTAAGCAGCTTGCTTAAGTCGACTTAAGGAAAATAAAGTCGACTTAATTAAAATTAAGTTGACTTTATAACACCACCTTCCTATTAGACCTAAGGCTTAAGTCGACTCCTTAGAGACAGTGTAGACATGGGGTAGCCCTAAGTCGACTTAGGGCTACCCCAGGGCTACACCAATGCCCTCCCTGCCGGGGGGGGCACAGGGGGAACCTGGCATGCCCCCCCACAGGGCAGGGCAGAGCCCTGCCCACCCTGCCCCTATGCCCTGCCAGGGTCCCTGTCCCCCTTTGCCCCATTGTACCTAGGTACAATGGGGCAAAGGCTGAGCCCCCTGGCATTGGCAAGGAGTACCCCCCTACCCCTGTGGTCTTCCCCTAGGTCCCCCTAAGCCCCTAGAAGTCGACCTAAGTGTCCAGTGTGGATGAAAACCATGGAGTTATATTATATTATATTATATTATATTATATTATATTATATTATATTATATTATAGTGATACAAGAATCAGGCACAACAGTTTCAGTGGTATCACTCCTTTAAGAAGAGGAAGCAGGAATTGTCCGTTTTCATACATTTTCGTTTTGGGGTGCTAGATGGAGGCTAGTGTTGGGCTTTAAAACCTTTCACTGGATTTTTCTTCAGCTCTGTGGAAAATGTTTTGCTCAACAGTTGTCATTAATTTCTGTAAATGGATGTGATTTTAGTCATTTGAATTCCATATTATATAAGTTTATGCAGACATAGAGTACTTAAAGCAACTCTGTTCATAGCGAATTCTAGGTGGCAAAAATATGATGCATTATGTGCAAATACAATTTAAACAAAGCTATTTTTACTCCCAGTGGGTCTTATTTCCTTGAATTCACTGTTGGATCAAATCATCACAAAAGATAGGACTGTGGATTCCAGTTCACAGGAGTAACAGTGTTCAGGTAAAGCTTTGTTTTTCTGTTAGTATCTTACCAGCCTTTTATAATACCTTAGAGTGATTTATGGGTACAAAAAATGTAGCCCTTAGGGTATTTCTATCATACATGAGAAGATCAGATTCTGTATTGTTTCAGCCCCCAAATTGCTTCCCTTGAGTGTTTAAAAACCTTTTGGAAAATTGTTACCACAAATACATATATTAGATTTCAAGCAATTTGTCCTCTACAAACCAGAATAGAGGACTGTGTTTTGTATTCATCATTGATAAAAATAGAATGACAGTAGAACCTCAGAGCTGTGAACACCAGTTACAAACCAACCAGTCAACTACACACCTCATTTGGAACTGGAAGTACAGAATCAGGAAGCAGCAAAGATGGGGGGGAGGGAGGGAGGAAGGCAGAAAAGCAAATACAGTACAATATTGTGTTAAAAGTAAACTACTAAAAAATGGGAAAGTGAAAAAAGATTTGACAAACTAAGGGAACTGTTTCTGTGCTTGTTTCATTTAAATAAAGATGGTTAAAAGCAACATTTTTCTTCTGCATAGTAAACTTTCAAAACTGTATTAAGTCAATGTTCAGCTGTAAACTTTTGAAAGAAAATTATAAGATTTTTTTCAGAGTTATGAACAACCTCCATTCCCTGTAGTTGCAGGTTCTGTAGTTGCATTTGGTGAAAAATGTACTACAGTATTAGGCCCATGGGTTATGTCTATACTTAAAAAGTTAAGTTGACTGTACGAAGTCAACTTAATAAGGTCGACTTTAAGTCGACTTAAAGTGGACCTTATTAAGTCGACTTAACAGAAGTGGACTTAACTTTTCAAGTGTAGATGTGGCCCCTTTTTGACCTTATTAAGTCAACTTAACGTTTTAAGTCGACTTAAAAAGGTCCACGAAGGTGCTATTCCGCGTCTCCACTGACTTAAGTCAATTTAATAAAGTCGACTTAAGCCCTAGTTCGAATTAAAATGAGGTGGTATTAATTCGAACTAACTTTTCCTTAATTTAACTTAAGAAGCAGCTTAAGTAGACTTAAGGAAAGCCCAGTGTAGACGTGGAGTATTTTAAGTCGATTTAAGCGTCCTTAAGTCGACTTAATTTGTAAGTATAGATGCACCCATGGTTTGCAATTTATATATATTGAAGCTGAAACACCTAACATGTTTCCCTTTGTAAAGTAAATATGAGTAAATCTGTAAAAGTACCATAGTATTCAACTCACCCTTACTACAAACCAGAAAAGCACCTTCAATTAACTAAATGGATCTAATCTAGCATTTCAGTAATTAATGACAGTCAATTACAGGCATAACATACTCTTATGACAATAGCAGACAAGCACTGAATCAAAGATAATTTAGATCACCAAAGAATATTTTTGAAATTATTTGGGCTATGCCATTAAACTACATGTGTATGCACACGTGCAGGAATAAACAGACCCACACTAACTACTTTATCATTATCATATAATCCTTATTTACCTGAGAATGTTATTCCTTCCACGGGTAATCCCATTGGTTTCTCATTGTATGCTTGGGGCAAAGACATTGGCCCAGATTCTACAGTCCAGATGAGCAGTATTTATATGGTGTAAGGCTGAAGAGGCCTGGACAAAGGTGATTTTAGGCCACCTTTGGAGCCCCCTCAATCCTCTACTGTCAGGCTGGTCTCCTAGTGCAAATTAAAGTCATATTAAAGCCAACACCGCCAGAACCCGTCCAGGGATATTCTATCTACTACCAAAAATACACAAAAGAGGAAACCCCGGACGCCCCATCATCTCAGGCATTGGCACGCTTACAGCAGGATTATCTGGCTATGTGGACTCTCTCCTAAGACCCTATGCTATCAACACACCTAGCTATCTGAGAGACACTACAGATTTCCTGAGAAAAATCCAATCCATTGATGGTCTTCCAGAAAATACCATCCTAGCCACTATGGATGTAGAGGCTCTTTACACTAACATTCCCCAAAGGATGGATTACAAGCTATTAGAAGAACCATCCAGGATGATGACACAGCTAAACTTGTGGCTGACCTCTGTGACTTTGTACTCACCCACAACCATTTCAGATTTGAAGATGATCTATACCTTCAAGTCAGTGGCACTGCCATGGGTACCCGCATGGCCCCACAATATGCCAACATCTTTATGGCCGATTTAGAACAACGTTTCCTCACATCTCATCCCAAAGCACCCCTACTTTACCTACGCTATATTGATGACATCTTCATCATCTGGACCCATGGTAAAGATGCCCTTGAAGAATTCCACAGAGATTTCAACAATTTCCACAACACAATCAAACTTAGCCTGGAACACTCCACACAAGAGATCCACTTTCTGGACACTACAGTGCAAATTAGCGATGGACACATAAAGACCTCCCTATACCGCAAACCTACTGATCGGTATAGTTACCTACATCCCTCGAGCTTCCATCCTCGACACACCACACGATCCATTGTGTACAGTCAAGCCCTAAGATATAACCGCATTTGCTCTGACCCTTTAGACAGAGACAGACACCTTCAGGATCTCTACCAGGCATTCTTAAAACTACAGTACAAACCCACAGAAGTGAAGAAACAAATTGACAGAGCCAGACGGGTACCCAGAAGTCAACTACTGCAGGAGAAGCCCATGAAAAACAACAACAGAACGCCACTGGTCGTCACCTACAACCCCCAAGCCAGACCTCTTCAACACATCATCAAAAATCTACAGCCTATTTTACAAGATGATCCCTCACTCTCTCAAGCCTTGGGAGACAGACCTCTCCTTGCTTTCAGACAGCCCCCTAATCTTAAAAGGATACTTACCAGCAACTACAGACCACACGGCAGAAACACTAAAGCAGGAACACAGCCCTGCAGCAGACCACGCTGCCAACTTTGCCCTCATATCTACACTGACGACACCATCACAGGGCCTAATCATGCCACCTACTCCATCAAGGGTTCGTTCACCTGCTCATCCACCAATGTGATTTATGCCATCATGTGCCGGAAATGCCCCTCTGCCTTATATATTGGACAGACAGGACAGTCTCTGCGCCAAAGAATCAATGGACACAAATCTGACATCAGAAATTGCAATACTGCAAAACCTGTAGGGGAACACTTCAATCTCCCTGCTCACTCCCTTAACGACTTGTTAATAGCTGTGTTGACACAGATGAATAACAAATCACAGCTTCAAAGAGAGTCTGCAGAGCTCGAACTTATATGCAAATTTGACTCAGTTGCCTTGGGGTTGAACAGGGACTATGGATTTTTCTCGCATTACATCAAGTGAATTGACCTCCCCCCTCCTCTATGTGCTGTTCCCCAGTGTTTTGAATCCTAACACCTACTTTGATTTGCTGTTACAGCCTGACTTGATGCTATGTCATACACACCCCTGCATTTAATTTCCTCCCACTCTGTAACTTTCCTATCTTCAAAGCGTCTGACGAAGTGGGATTTTCTCCCACGAAAGCTCATGCGATTAATAAATCTGTTAGTCTTTAAAAGTGCCACAAGACTCTGTTGTCTTTCTACAATAGACTAACACGGCTACCCCTTTGGAATGTAAATAAAGCCAGTTGTCAGTAGTCCTCAGGGGCCATTCTGAACGTGGGGATAGTCATGGTGTGGGAACAAGCTGGCTACCAGGGGCACCATTTCAGATTTGGGGGGCGGGGGGGCGGGGGACAGGCAGGATGATTTTAACAAGGGCTATTTTAGGTACCTGAAACCTCTAGATTTTATTTATTTATTTATTTATTTATTTATTTATTTATTTCAGATAACGACTTAGAAATTAACTGACAGGTGCACTGTATCTAATTCCTGTATAACGAAAGAAAATTAAATAAATATTAGATCCATTCACCTCCAATACTAACATGTTCTGACATCTTGTGTCAAATCACTTAAGGGGCACTGGTTAGGTTTAAAATTTTAATGTGTATTCTTACTTTGTTAAAAACTCTTGAATACAATTGAAACACCTGTAGAAAAATCTAGATTACTTTCTTTATGTAGGATACTTACTTTCTGCAGTTCATCAAGCCTAGAAAAGGCCATTTAACTTTCAGAAATATCTTACTAGGGCAAACACTACGAGTTTATGTTACACCTGTCTGGGGCTCTAGAGTACGTTACCATAGGACAAATAATAGACTAGAAACTGACTTTACACAGGGATGAAATAGACACTTTCAAGTCACTTTCACAGTATTGCCAACCCCAAATGTTCAAAAACCATGAGTCAGGCTCACCAAAAATCATAAGATTGTCTTAAAAATTATGAGATTATGTAAAAATAATAGATTTGGCTTTTTTTTCATTCCCCTTCTGCTTTTTGAGCCTTTAGGGTGCATTGAGGTCACATTTTGAAGCTTTTTTCATAGCCACTAGGACTAGACACTTACTTTTCCTTTAAGAATGACAGCTGAAATCATCACATATCCACTTGACTCCAGTAGCTGGGGCTTTAAGGAAAATAATAATTACCATGAGACTCGATGGTTTCAACTTACAGCAGAGGAAGTCTAGGTTGGATATTAGGAAAGCTTTTCACAAAGAGAATGGTGAAGAACTGGAATGGGTTACCTAGGGAGGTGGGTGGAATCTCCATTCTTAGAGATTTTTAAGGTGTGGTTTGACAAAGCTCTGGCTGGGATGATTAATTGGGATTGGTCCTGCTTTGAGCAGGAGGTTGGACCAGATGACCTCCTGAGGTCCCTCCCAGCTCTAATCTTCTGTGATTCATGAGAAAATTATTAGAGTTGGAAGCACTGCTTTTCACTTCTGTTACCACACTACTGTGTCTGAGTTGTAGTTCTCACAGAGCACCAGATAATCCCACATTTTCAAGTTAAGAAAAAAATTGAGTCTTCTGAGGTATACCAGTGCCTACCAGTGCCCCTGCAGGCAGGAAGGGAAAATAAACTGGCCCAAGAGCTCTGGGCAGCTCTTCCTCTTGAAAAGAAATTAAGCACTGCAGGTAAAACTTCTATTGCCATCAGTGCTTCCATTCATAGATATTAAAATGCTCAGTGACTATACACTTCACACCATCATGTCCAGTGCTACACATTTTATACACATTGACTCAGGAACTACATTTTCTGGTATATTCTGAACAGTGCTGAGCACACAGATGTTGCCCAGTGAATAATACAAATCATATCAATAATCATTGACTTTATGGACTCTATGGATACAATTTCTGTTCTTTGTTCTGGAATTGGTCTGAATACAGCTGAATACCTAAAAATCTGAGGTCAAAAGACATCTGATATTGATACGACACTTTCTCATTCCTTCTTTTTCTCAGACTCCGAACAAAAAATGACAAAACAGAATCATTTTCAGTTAAAATGTAAAATTGCACAACAGCCATTGCTCTGCAACCCAGCCTGGGCCAGAACCTGCCATCCCATGTGGGATAAGAGATCTCTTCTCATCTCTTATTCTCTCCCTGCCCCAGGGGTACAACCTGGGAGCAACCCCTCTCCTCTGCAAAACGCACATTCATTCCACACTCAGGTGGGCTAGGATATGTGCCATGATCAGACCTGCTGCACAAACCTCAGGGAAGTGGGGGAGGAACCCCCACCCACCTCCCTAAAAGGCACTTCTGCTGGCTATGTACCCTTTTTCTCGGGAATACTTCTTACATGATGGTAGTGGGATGCAGGGGTTCCTGAAAAGTTGGTGGTGTAAGAGGTACTTTTGCAACAATTCTGCACCATTGGAGGATTCCTTCACTGGTGGGATACTATCTGTCCTGACTCCGGACCCCTTTGATCATGGTTGCTCATGTACGACCAAAGCCCGTGACCTAAGTTTCTTGCCAGGTCTGTAGCTTAGAGAAACAGATCAGCAGGGTTAAGCAGCTGGCAGAGCAATACGGCCAGAATTATTTAAATTACAGGGCCTAGTTGCCACTGATAGAAAACAGTATGAAGAGAATGGCTGGCATTGGTAGAAAATCCTGACCTACCAAAGGAGATAGTGGGTTGCATTGTCTATACCTTTGAAAGGAGAGAACTTTGATATAGACAAGTTCAAACCAAGGAAAAGGAAGAATTCTGT